>OZ007569.1:2664774-2682274 GCA_963931925.1 Onchidella celtica
TACTGTGTTACATCAAAGATACTAGATTGATAAGATCAGACACTCCCTTCTTCCGGCCTTTTAAAATACCGTTTACATCCGGTCATGGACACCGCCCACTCTCGGCGCGCAGAGCCAGCGCTTCGTACAACGGATCTGCATAGAAAATAAGACACAACACCGATCGTTTTCACTTCCAGGGGCAATTTCACGGTTAAATTATTTTTGAAATATGTAGTACCTAATTAATAACGAAGTGGATAGGTGGACCCCGGGGTGTACCTAGCGAAATATAGGTGGACCCCGGACCAATGAAAAGCTGTCTTTCATCGCCAAGTTAGGCTAGGGTAAGAAAACAAACATTCGAATGGCGGTATGGATGTCGATAGATTGGTATTTATGCAGTATTGGACCCGTTGGTTTTGTCGGCTCGAAATGGGGGAGGCGGGGGGTGGGCGGGGTAGGGTTGCATTTAGCATCATTTGCGGTGATTTTTATGGTCAATTTCGTTCAAATCACACTAGATCTAGATCTAACGGGTGCAATACTGCAATTTTACCGATAGATCTAGATCTATCTAAATCTACATGTTTTGTTGGACGGGGGGTGGGGGGGGGGGTTGGGGGGCATGAGAGTCTAGTCAGTTTGTATCAATGGGCGGTAGTCAGATTGACTAATCACGCGAAAAGGGGCTGGGGTAGCCATTGGCGATCGATGTACACACAAGTAGGCCTACATTGGATGAGATCGAGGTGTCGGCTGAGATCATACCTCCATGTCGCAGCGGTTGAGTGAGTGGACTTGAATGCCAAGTTTATGGTACCACCAGATAAGTACTCATGACTGAAATGTGTTGCTGAATTACAACAGAATTTTTCTTTTTGCAACATCACTCTTACGGAACGCACCACTTTTAAAGAACTACTATCCTAAAACATTTCACTACAGTGAACCCAGCCCGGGGTCCAGCTATCCTTAAACCTACTTATTTCGCTAGGTCCACCCCGGGGTCCACTTATCCTCCAAGGATAGGTGGACCCCGGACCAATGAAAGCTGTATGGGGTCCACCTATCCTCTACCAATTAATAATCAATTTTTCTTTAAAGTAAAGCTAAAAAAGCGTGTGAAGGAAGGAAAAAGAGAGAGAAACAGATTTTTCACGAGATGCCTCAGGCATAGTTCTAGTAATGTGCGCGCGGCTTCCCCGGTCCCTCTCGCGACAAGTTAATTTTAGCCTGCCGACAGCGCTTGAAACTCTACTGCTAGTGTTTGTACTGCTATGCGTCTCTGAAGCAACGGTTGATGTGGTTCTCGACGATGGTACATGTTTCGTGAATTTGGAGGGGAAAAAAAAGAAGAGGAGGAAGAACGAGAAGAATGAAAGCCCAGGGTTAATCTGTTATTGTTAAAGGAAAGGTCTTAAACGTTTTCAAAAACCTTCACAGTTTCCGCTATTGTTTATTTTCTTACTTGCATTTGCTGATGGGAGACATGGCACGCGAGTTACGTCATGAACGGGATGTGGCGCTGCCAAACCCGTGCACGCGAAAAGGCCAAGCTGTCTCATCTTATCACTTCTAGTATCTTTGGTTACATCTACAACCAAGTCAACAATTGTGTAGCAAACCACAAAACCAAAACTTGTGGAAAAGTCAAAAGCCACAGCTGAAATGTGTACGTACGCATTCCAAACTCCCCCCTCCCATATACATGTACACTTTCCGTGCGCTGGACGCAAACTCTCCCCTCCACCTTAGAGTACATAAATGTACTTTGTGATAATATAAGATAAGATATAACTTTATTGTCCTTTTTCCAGGAAATTTGTTATCACAGCATCAGTAGTGGTACAACAGTAAATACAATACCTAACACCTGCAGGTCTTTAACGCTACCGCACACACGCACATTGCTCACACAACATTACCAGCAAGTAAGAACATTACTCACACATACACACTGTCAAAACAATCCATTAGGAAAACTAACAACAGCGTACTTCATCAGGAAACACCACTACTTCGAATTGCGGATGGCAAAAAAGATTGTCTATAGCGCTCTCTGTTTTTAAGTACAGTATTCGTCCAGTTCTTTGGGATCGGACTATCTGATGGAACAAAGGGTGAATGGACGTTCAGATGGTTTAACTACTGCCAATTAAAAGCAGACAAAATGAAACAAAAATGGGCATATGAGAAAAAAAAAGTAATATTTAGAGGAAAAAGGAAATCGTTATAGGAAAGTATACCTACGTGGCAAGCAAAAAAATATTTGTCATTTGAGACAAAGGAATAGCATGGAATGAGCCCAAGACAGATGCTAAATTTCACCATCTCTTGAAGTGGACAAGGGAAACTATGGGAGAGAAAATTCTGAGTCAAAAACGTAATTATCAACCGGAAAAAGTTGTACTGTCATTTTACTATAAACCGCCAAATGGATAATGGGTTTAAGTGTCTCTTGACTGATGTGAATCTAGAAACTCAAAATAAACAAACAAGATTTTTATAAACTATCCTGTATGGTTTGGATTTTAAAAAAAAGCAGCGGTGTATACATTGATCAACATTACTTAGGACACTAATAACGTTTTCTCTTACCTCTGACATCAGCTCTCTCTCTTTATCGTCTCTCCTTCCCCCAGTGTTTGTTCAATATACCACGGGATGTTTTCGACACTTAACTCTTGCACTGCCATCGAGACATCCTCATAATTATTCTCCAGTCACGAATAGTAGAAAACAAGGTTTTTGGGGAAAACCCAGCTAGATGAATGTAGGTCAGCCATCAAATAGAGTGGTGAATGGAGAAGGTTAGGCAAACAACTGGCCATGAGTAAAACTCAGACTACTCATATCAACTGACCCCGTGTGAGAAATAAAACCCAAACAATACAAAGCAAACTAAAGAGAAGACAGAAAATACTCAAAATTTTCGGCTTTCGCTCGAAGCTTCCATGCATTTGGCGGACGGACGTGCTTTGGTGCTGCTAACGAAGCAAGAACTGGCAGCTAAGTAAACTGTTTCACTTCCTTCCTGTTCAACTCTTTTATTGTTCGTTTTTTTTTTCACTTGAAAAAGGCGAAAGCCGAAAATTTTGTGTATTTTCTGTCTTCTCTTTAGTTTGCTTTGTATTGTTTGGGTTTTATTTCTCATGCAGGGTTTCGCTACATACAATTTTTCTTTTTGCCCAAGTTTGACATTGCTTATAGCCCTGCTGCGACCCCACAGTTTTTCTGTGGTTTTTATGATATTTCATATCAATTGACTATTGCCAAATGCCATGTTTGCCTCACTTAAGAGCAAGGTAGAGGTCACAGAATTTGGGAATTTTTGGTAAAATCGGTTAAGCCTATTCTCCAAGCCTCCTCATTCATTTTCTTCCTGCTTCGAGAAGGCCAAGGGAAATAATCCATTAATAAAGCCTTTACAGTGTTAATAATTTCCCTTTGAAGAACGGCTGAAAGGGAATTTACAATTTAGCTTTCTTCTTCTGTGTGGCCAGTGAAAGCTCTTCAATGAAATCCAGACGGGAATCTATGGTCACAAGCCTTATATAAAACAGCGTGTCGTCTCACAGTACACATGTTTAATCGGTTCATGCCTGAATGTACTGGAGAAGAAAACGGAATTTTATTTTACCTTGCTATTATTAACTATTTCCTCTCACAGTGTACACCAGGGGTGCTCAACAAGACGATCGCGATCTATCGGTCGATCTTCAAGTGCTTGGGCAGTCGATCGCGGGATGAATGTAGGACACACCCGCGAAGTATATATAATATATTTTTTTATTGTTTTTGTATTTCGGCGGGGCATTTTTCTTAGATGTGGCGGGTTTGTGTTAGTTGTATGTTAAAGTGTTTTCCATGCCATATCTGGTTGATGTTTCATCCAGTTGTTTCACCAGTCTGGCGAGTTCTTCTTCATTTCCTGCCAGTCCGTCAATGTCATCGGCAAACCTAAGGTTAGTGACTGTTCCTCCACCGATGGTGTCTGTGCTCGTGTGATTTTCAAGGGCATCAGTCATGATTTGCTCAAGGAAGATGTTGAACAGGGTAGGTGATAGCAGGCAATCTTGGAGGACACCGACGTCAGTGTGGAACCGTTCTCCTATTTTCCCTTGAGCGAGGACTGCGCTGGTGGCTTTGCTGTATAGCTGTTGAATCAACTCTATCAGCTTTTGGCCCATGCTGTAGTTCTTCATTGTTGCCCATAATGCATCATGGAACACGCGATCGAAGGCGTTTTTGACATCCACGAACACATGGAAGATGTCCTGCTGATGTTGGCAGTATTTCTCACACAGAACTCTGAGATTGAATATCTGTTCTGTTGTACTTCTTCCGTGCCTGAACCCGGCTTTTTCCTCGGGGATGATTTCTTCCGCCTGAGGTCTCAACCGGTTCGGTATAACTTTCAGCATCACTTTGTGTTCTCTAATCTGCAGCATCAACTTTGATCCCATCCAAATATGTCTGTGTGAGTTCCAGCCAATTCTTCACCCTAGCGCCGTTTCATTCTTTTATTCTTAGTATTATTATTTACTCCCTTGTCGAGACGTTGTTTGAACACTTAGTAAAGTTTAACTGCTAGAAAACGTTACGAGCGATTTTCTCCAAAAACAATGAGTTTTGTATGCCGGTGAATGGCAGATCGACGTCGGTCGTGTCTAACTCTCTCTCCGCTTATCATAGTGAATGGGTAGCAGTTTTGTAGCGTGGTGGTGAAATATTCTTGTTTGTGTGGATCATAATAGTAAGCGGTAAGATTTTGTGAGTCGTAAGGTAACTTTTTGCTTTTCTTCCTTTCCTCTGCATTCAGTAAACCCGTTCTTGTGTGAAACCCGGCTCCTAGGCTCAAACATGGCGTCCGCACGAGTTGTTCCGGCTTGTTTTATCCTGGACAAGGCTTTCGCCCCGGACTCCAGTAAACCTATAGGGGGTCTAGAAATATGCAAAGCTTGCGAGGTAATCAGTGGGGAGGGTTTGATTCACCCCAGAAGATCTCTGGATCTACCCTTTATCCTTAGACGCAAGGAGAACACTCATAATTGAAGGGATCGAATTAATGGGGCAATCTATTACCGTCCTTGACAAGAACCCTTTTATTGTAGCGGGTGAAGGAGAAAGGGCGACCACAAAACTGATCATTGGCAATATGCCAATATCGGTCTCAAATAGCGAAATCGAGTGTACTCTTAAAAAGCTGGGGGTGACCGCAAGGTCGGGGATGAAAGATGAGAACTATAGAGATGAGCAAGGCGGACTGACGCGATTTAGGACCGGCAGGAGGTTTGTCTATATAGACCTGCCTGCATCTTCGCTTCCTAAGACAGCTAAAGTAGGCACTCAATTCCTGGCTTTTTTGTACTATAGGGAGCAGGAGCGAGAGGTAGTGAAGACAAAAGCAACAGGTTTGACACAAGGGGAGGGGGAGATGGAAAGAACGCAGAAAGACAACTCAGAGGACGAAAACAAAACAAAACAAAATGACACAGAGGTCGAGCCTGAGAATGAGAAGATAGTTACGTCATCTCATGACAAGGCTATTGAGCGAGCAAGAACAATGCTCACAAAAAAACAGAGCACACTCGACCTCTTTCGGGGAGGAGCGAGAAGACCGCGGTCGGCAGAAGGCCACAGTAAACGACAGCGAACCTCAAGCTTGGAGAGAGGAGGTGATAAGAGAAAAAAGGCGGAGAAAATACGCAGCGATAGAGAGAATGGTGGAGCGAGTGAGCGGGAGAGCGGGGGGAAAAATGTTAGGGGGGGGGGGGGGAAGAACACACGAGTGAAAACACACTGAACAAAAACATTGACTGGTTTGAGCAGGCAGGGGAGACGTAGTCTATTCGTCTATGTGGTGTCTCTTGATTAACGGACTTGGCCTGTTCACGGACTTTGCCTCTCGGACCTAGCGGACTTTGTCGTCTTTCTCTCTTTCTCCCTCTCTCTCTCTTTCTCTCTCTCTCTCTCTCCCTTTATCTGTATCTACTAGACATTGTCTATGAAGATTGTCTCCCTTAATTGTCGGGGCCTTCATAGGCAATTAAAACGCAGACTTTTATTTAAAACATTTTATCAATACGATATAGATCTAGTATGTTTACAAGAAACGTATGTTACTGAAGCGAAAGCTATTGAATGGATGAGAGAATGGACGGGTGAATTCTTCTTCTATCCAAGTACTAGTAGGAGTAAAGGCCAAATCATTCTAGTGAATAGAACATTTATTATTGATAAATTAAAATTTCTGCCTTTTGATACACGATGTATCGGAATTGAATTTGAAAGGCATAATAAATTATACACGGTATTAAATTGTTACGGTCCAGCACAGCCGCAGGAGCGTGAGGGCTTTCTAGAGCACCTAAGTAATATTGTCAGTGAGATAGGCCAGAGCAGTGTTATAGTATGTGGAGATTTTAATATGATTTTAAACAACGATTTAGATATAATTTCGGGCGCACCACATGGAAAGAAAGAAGTGGAATTATTCTCAAATTTTGTGGAAATGTGGGATTTATATGATTGAATAAAGAAACAAAAGAATTCACATGGTGTAGGAAAGAACCCTTTGTGGCTAGAAGACTAGATTACATTTTTTGCGATAAAGAATTAGTATCATGTATAACAAATGTGGAAATTAAACATTTTCCGTCCACAGACCATCGTGCCGTTATCGTAGAAATTTTAGAACATAACTTCCCGAGAGGCCCCTCCAGGTGGCAATTCAACGCGTCATACATTAATAATGTCGATTTTATAAACCATATGAATGCATTTATATCCAGTTTCATAGCAGATGAGGAAAAGAACGATCTGGATCACAGAACAATATGGGAACTGCTGAAAGCAGCAATTCAGACGGAATGTATGCAATACAGTAAGAGCCATCCTATAAAAAATCACAGAAGAGATAAACTGGAAGCAGAGGTAAATGCCATCTCCAAGCTTATTGCTCAGTTCCCGGGTGAAAGAAAACTGCAGGAGAAATACGAAAATATGAAAAAACAATTAGAAATTGAACTATTAGCAAAAACGAAAGGAGCAATAATAAGATCCAGAGTGAAATGGACCGAAGAGGGAGAAAAAAACACCAAATTCTTTTTAAATCTGGAAAAGGCCAGGGGAATATGTAATACAATAAAACAAGTTAAAAATAGGGATGATGAAATAACAAGGGAACCGTTAAATATTCTTCGGGAAGCACAAAAATATTATGAAAATCTCTACACTAAAGAGGCATCGGTGACGGCGGTGGGCGATAAATTAGACAATTTCCTAGATGGTTTAGTGTATTACAGATTAGCTGAGGAAGACAAGGAAATGTGTGATCAGAACATTAGCGTGGAGGAAATGGGAAAAGCATTGAAAGGACTTAATAATGACTCAGCTCCCGGATCCGATGGGCTTACGGCTTGCTTTTATAAGGTGTTTTGGCGGCTCTTAAAAAAACCGTTATATGATAGTTATATAGAATCGATAAAGCAGGGAGAATTGTCAGTTAGTCAGAGACGCGGTATAATCACTATGACACACAAAGGCAACAACAGCAATAGGGAAGATCTAAACAATTGGCGACCAATAACACTAACAAATGTTGACTATAAAATCTTTACAAAGGTTTTGGCTTTGAGGTTGCAAAAAGTTATAAAAAGTATCGTACATGAAAATCAAAGTGGATTTGTTAAAGAGAGAACAATTACGTCACATATTAGAATAATAGACGACGTCATAAATTATGTAAATAAAGAGGATATGGGAGGTTTGATTGTATCATTGGACTACCAAAAAGCCTTCGATACGGTGGATAAGGAAACAGTATTGGTTGCCCTTGAAAGATTTAATTTTGGTCCAAAATTCATTCATAACATACAAACGATTTTATCAAACACGCAGAGCTCAGTAAAGAATGGTGGGTGGCTATCTAAATGGTTTAAGGTAGAGCGAGATGTCCGGCAGGGATGTTGTGTTAGTCCTCTACTTTTTATCTTAGTGGTAGAAATACTAGCGATAAAACTTAGGTATAATGAAGAGGTAAAGGGAATTATGAGTGAAGGAGTGGTAACAGATACGCTTAAACTTTTGCAGTACGCAGATGACATGACGCTACTGATAAAAGATAAAACAGATCTATCCAACGCAATGAAAACTATTGAGCAGTTTTCATACATCTCGGGGCTAAAGCTTAATAGAAATAAATCAGTGGGAATGTGGGTGGGAAGTAATAAACAAAGGGAGGAAAGAGGGGAAGGAATAACGTGGGTAGAACAGGGAGGTAACATAAAAATACTTGGGATATACTTCAATGCTACGGTCGAGGCATCTAATATTTCACAAAATTGGATGGAAAAAATAAACAGCATTAAAAATCTGATTCGTAGATGGTCCAAAAGAAATCTGTCAATATATGGAAAGACTATAATAGCAAAAACTTTTTTACTATCAAAACTAAACTATATTATTCAGGCCCTATCCCTACCCCAGGAAACTCTGGCTGAAATAGATCGAATCATATTCAAGTTTTTGTGGCAAAAAAAGTATTCAAATAAAAGAGCTTTTGAAAAAATCAAACGGAACACTTTATGCAGAGAACCAAACGAGGGAGGTTTAGGAGTAATCAGTATAAAGGATCAGCAAAATGTCTTTCTCATAAAATGGTTTAAAGAGATATGCTTACAATAGCCACATCTAAAAACAGGAGTAAAATTAGCCAGTCATTTTTGCAAAAAGCTGGTAAGCTTGCCTTACTTAACCAAGTCAGATATTAAAGCGAGAGAAGTAAAACAAGTTGGTACAATAAACTCGATTTTTTGGCAGAATGTAATTAAAACATGGTTAGATTTAGAAAAAAGGGATAAGGAAAATGAAAACGATACTGCTCCAAATAGGCTAGGCCGGCAACCTCTGTTTAACAACAATAATATTAGATTTAGAAATAAGCCACTGTGGATAGAAAAATGGGTCAGAGGGGGATTTAAATATCTGTATCAAATGTTTAGTGTAAACAAATGGAAAACCCTGCAAGACATTGCTGGGATAATCGGACATTACCCTGGTATCCATTTTGATTATTGGGCAGTTACAAATGCTGTTAAAAAAGAATGGAAGGAAATTTTTGTACAAACCAGAACGGAGGACAGACCTCCTTTGCATAATATAGAAGATGAGATAGATGAAAATGTAAAAGATATCTTTAAACTAACGAATAAAGAAATTAGAGAGAAACTAATAAATAACAAAAACGCCACGATCTGTAGCTTGGGTTTCTGGAAACGAAAATACTGTCACAAATCCCAGACTGGGAGATGTAATAAGCTATGACAGGACAACAATCACGAACAAACAAGTTAACACTTAACAGAACAATCCATCAGACTCACACATTTATTAAACATAATTATACAGATAATAGCGCAATTACATACATTATATTATTGAAATCAACTGCCGTACAACGGCCTTATTCTCACACACACTCTCCCTCGGATCCACAATCCGGTAGTTACTCCTAAAGGCACTTCGGCCTCCGCCTCTCCCCTCAGGGTCTTAATAGCACATTAATAATTTACTGGCACCGCAGTCTCTCAATATCACCTTCCTATTGTCATACACCTTAGCATTCCCCTAGCACCTCAGCAGGGCAATAACACATTATCATTTCAATAGACGTTATCATTTCAATAGTACATTCTCCCCTCAACATGGCAATAGTGCATTATCACATTCACGCTCATATCTACGTCCCTGTCCGTGGCCTGACTGCCACGACTTTATGTGCCTCTACTGTCCTGCACTGACAGCCTCACTTCTGGCCTATGTGTGGCCTCCGGCCCTATGCTGGCCTATCTCCTGTGCTCATCGAGGTGGCTCTGCGGCCCGTCCTCGACACCTACAAGAATAACATTACATTGGTATAATACCCTACCATTTCTATTCACTCCACCTCTCCTTACAATCCATGAAGCGTACACACACTAGTTCACCTTTCACTCACCACACATCTTACGGTAACACACCTCCATCGGAGTACACACTACTCACTCGCGCTACAAATCCATGAACTCACTTTCATCTATCGCTCGTGGCGCACATTGCTATATCCAATATCAAGGACTTCCACATTCCTCACATATACTTATTTACATCATGGTAATAGACGAATATAATATAATACATCAATCATAATAATCAATCAACGTTCTACATACCAGTCATCACTGGAAAACTCTCTCACTGGTCTTCTCGACTGCTCCCCTTATGTCCGCCCGATGGGCTCTTATTCACAGGTCCGTTCCGTAGGACCTTCTAACTTGCAGTGATAGTAATACAGCGCTTTCGCCTCATTCAGACCCTCCCACTACTCACAACAGCACGCTTATCTTACTTGTCTACCGTGAGCCATTCTTACTCTACACCCGCTCTGTAGCAATCCCCTTAATTGCACTCACTCCACTCGTGACATCCCCCACCCCAAAAAAATTAATGCAATTAATTTCAAATCGCATCAAGATGACTGTCAACGAGTGAGCGTGAGCAATACCTACACTAAAAAAACTGACCTAGCAGTTCCCCTAGTATATAAAATACCGAAATCAGGGGAAAATATGGGGATCAATATGGCCTGCAATATGCATATATGTGTCACATCATGAATAGCTAACTAAACACAATACTTAGTACAGAATCAAAAACCACTCAACCTATCAACCATTCTTCATATCATATTTATAATGTCAATATTTTAAAGTCGACTCATTCACACAGATCCTGTCAATGTTCCTGTCCTCCGATGTATAAGCTCCTGAAATCTTCCCCTAGGCTCGACTAAGGTAGTCGGCGATATGATTGCTGGTTCCTGGAATTGGTTGAATAACGAAGGTATACGGCTGCAAAGCCAATGCCCATCTAGACAAGCGTGGGCTGGACGAACGATTCTTCGACAAAAATGTCAGTGGCTTGTGGTCTGTCTGGATACAAAATTCTCGTCCCATGAGATAACGTCCTAATTTCTGGACGGACCACACAATGGCAAGACACTCACGCTCTATCACAGAATACTTTCTTTCTCTCTGCAATAACTTCCTACTGACATAACATACAGGATGGAGACATTCGTTCTTCTCCTGTAGAAGACAAGCGCCGACACCAGAGTCCGACGCATCCGTTCTGAGGATAAAATTAGATTGAAAATCGGGTAATATCAGAATGGGTGACGATGATAATGCTGTCACCAAATTATCAAATGCTGTCTGACATTCAGACGTCCACTGGACCTTATCGGGTTGTCCCTTCTTAGTAAGGTCAGTAAGAGAAGATGACAAGGAGGAAAAATTTGGAATGAACTTTCTGTAATAATTTAAAATTCCCACTAAGCTTCTGACTTGTTTCTTTGTTTTAGGGATTTGCAACCCTACTAACTTGTCAATTTTTGTTTCTTCAGGTCTCTGAACACCTCTACCCACAATATGTCCTAAGAATACTATCTCTGGACATGCCAAATCCATCTTTGCGGGTTTAGCAGTTAACCCAAAATGACGTAATCGTTGAAAAATTACTGTTAGTGTCTGAATATGATCAGACCATGTCGACGTATGACATGCTATATCGTAAAAGAATGACACGACATTAGGTATGTCCTTTAATACCAGTATGAGAATACAGATACTCTGGTCTCTCATGAAACCTCTGCAGCATATCAACGTGGAAAACCTTTACTGATCCATCAATGTGGATAGCGTAATCTACCTTCGAAACAACTCGCTCAATAACATAAGGACCTTTCCATGTCATCAATAACTTATTATGGTCCGTAGGTAACAACAGTAGGACCTTGTCTCCTGGCTTAAAAATTCTCAGTTTGGAACCTCTATCTTTATAGTTCTTTGCTCTTGCTGAAGCGATACTAGACGCTTCTTCTGCTATAGTGCGCGCTGAAGATAATCTTTCTCTTAAATCAACAAGGTCTATCGAAACCTTTTTAAACGGTTCCGAAACCGTGGGGATCTTTTGAAGAGGAGCCTGGGGTGTACGACCCTTATGCGTCGTCTTTTGGCACGCACTGCACGTCTTACAATATAGCCGTACATCTCTATGTATCGATGGCCAATAAAAATCTTTCAGAATTCTCTGCTTGGTTCTAGCACTTCCCATATGATGCGCTAATGGAACATCATGGGCCAGACGCAATACTGTAGCAATCAACGACCGTGGCACGACGACCTGCTTTTGAACGGAAGCCCCCGTGACGTACATACGGAACAGAATGCCCCCCTGGACAAAAAAAAAAGATGACCCGTTTTTATATTTCCTGGTTTTCTCGGTTCGCGCTTCCCCAAAACATGGGTTTAATGATGGATCCTCCCTTTGTAATCTCGCCAAGCGCTCTGGCGTGATATCTAGGTTGACCGCTGGCGTCGCCAAAGGTCTAATCTTATCTTTATCAGCTACCCGTCGACGTGTTTCGACCGCGGCGCAAAAGTCAATACCTTTTGATTGCGACCATGCTTGCACGTTCTCATCGGAAGGGGAAACTACCCGTGATACATTCCCAATGATGAGCTGGGCGCCTGGAAAACAACCAACGACTGCTTCGACTTCCCCGCTAAGGAAAGGTGTATCTATCACTATTCTTGCCATGGGTAATTTCTCAATGGCCCCCGAAAATTGGATGCACGGGACAGTCTCACCTGTAAGCTGTGAATCCCGAATGCAGTCCCTATGCACTCCCACAACGGTAGATCCTGTATCTCGTAAAACCGAGACCGGTTCGTCCCCAACAAACCCCGGATAAACCCTAAGACCACCTCCTGTATGACATGAATTTATAACGGGGATCTTTCTCCCACAAGGTAAAACACCGGAAGATAATAACTTCTCACAACTGGGACACTTAGAATACTGTCCGCCTCCGTTGTCCGATGTAACACACGCAGCCGCATGATGAAATTTATTTGGGGAACATGGACTGGAGCTACTGTCCACGTTCGCCGCTATCCTACCTGCAGGGCAATTCACGCTGATGTGATCTGCTCTACCGCAGTTCCAACACTTCGCGGCCCTACACTCGCGTGAAAAGTGACCCACGCGTCCGCAAGTCCAACACTCCGCTCCCTGTGCTGCACTAGGCCTGGGTCCCCGTGACCCATCGCGACCGGAACTAAAGTCCCTATGCCGTCGGTCATCGGCAAAGGTCACAAATCGCCCCCGGCCATTACCGCGACCTAGCCCTCCTGCTCGGTCAAACTTACCGGATCCATATGCCGGTGATTGGTGATAGCCCCTACGCTGCCCCTGGGCTTGCCCGCTATAGGCACCACGCTGACGCGACCTGTCCCTAAGTCCTGCCGGCGACCCTTCGACAACGGCGACGTACCCAGCATCTTGGACGTACGCCCTGGCGACTGGTTTGGACGGATGTGCCGTACGGTATGCTTCCGCCAACTTAGACGCCTCCTGCACCGTCGCGGGTTCGTTCTCTTTCAGGAAAGCCACCAGATCTTTGTGGCACGACGCGTACAGCTGGTCACGGATCATTAAGTCTTTCAGTTTAGCAAAGTCCGCGCCCACATGCGCCAAGTCTACCCAGTTCGCGAAATATTCCGTTAGTCTCGCGACGAAGGCAGCAAAGTCCTCCCTGGTATCCGCCCGTGCTCGCCTAAACTGCTCCCGGAAATATTCCTCGGTACGCGCAAATCGGCGAAGCAGCAAAGCCTTCAGCTTATCGTAATCTTGCACGTCTTCGCGCTGTAGCTCTTTAAAGTAGGTTAACGCTCGCCCCTGCAATAGAGGCGCCAGGTACGTGGCCCATAATTCCTTATTTTCCCCCCATTGCAATTGTGCGTTCAGTTCGAACCTGTAAAGGAAGGCGTCTATGTCGTCCTTCCGGTCGTCGAACGTAGGGAGCTTAATCCTAACGCCACCTTTATTGTGTACCTGCCGCTCAACTGTTTCCGTTGGCGTATTCTTTTTGCTTTCTAATTCCGCAATCTTTACTTGCGCCTCTATCTCCTTTAACTTTAACTCCCTCTCCTGAGCCTGTCTCTCCTGTTGCTGATGCAACTCCTTTAACTTTATCTCCCGTTCTTGAGCTTCTATCTCCCTTAACTTTAACTCCCTCTCCTGCTCCCGTTCCTTAGCCTCCCTTTCCTGTTGCTTAAACTCCCTTTCCTGTTCCTTATCCTTAGCCTCTCTTTCTTGTTGCTGAGCCTTAGCCTCTCTTTCCTCTTCTCTCTGTCGCTCTTGAGCCTCTTTTTCTCGCTCTCTATCCTTAGCACGCTCATCGCGCAAATCCGCCTGCTGTTCTTTAATCCAGCCCCGTAGCTCCTCTCCCTCCAGGCCAAGTTCCTTACCCAACTTCATTAGTTGTTGGAGTTCCGCCATTTCACAGATTTATGGTTATGGTATCTATTATGCGAACGACCAACCTGTCGGTATGATCACTAACGATACGACCAGAGACCTGAGATCACACCAGATATAACAATACCCGGTTGTCTCAAATACAATTCAGAAATTTACCTTTACAGCACAACTAATTCTATATCTATAAAATGCATAGCACTATTAATTATAAAAGAAAATAGAAACGACAAGAATGAAGAAATATAGTAGAAGGACCACAAGTACGTCAAGGACAACGAACCAGACTAGGACAAAGCTTCTACAAAAAAAAACTATAATGGAAAAAAAAAATGCAACCTACTACGCCGATTACACAACACGGTACGAACAAGAACAGAGTCTGAAAAAAAAGAACGTATCTATAGATAGGTAGAAAGAGGGACAAGAGAATACGTCTTCCTGCGGAACAGAGAAGATATCGACGCTACAATCTAAACAAAAATACAGGTCCCTACAGAACTGTTCGCTGTGATGAACGACGTTCCTAGATTAGCCCACCTCCCGAAGAGGACAAACTACGCTCACCACAGCAAACCCGCGCCACCGCCCGTATAATCAATTACAACGAAAACAGCAAAAACAGGGAAAAAGACAGATTAAAGGAACAGCCCCCAATCCAGGGCACAAAAATTTTGACTTTTACTTAACTTTCAATCAGCGTTTTATTTAACTTGACGTATGCCGGAGCTCTGGCTGCTTGTCTTCTCTACAGGCTGACACGCACACTCTGCAGAAATTTAGTACTTATTCATCAAAATACATGCATCAATACATATTATTATTCATAAACATACATAAATCATATCATGATGAAATTTCCATTCATCCCACGAACAAGGACAACAGCACGAATTCCTAGCACAACAGAAAAACAACTAGATATAACGAATACACAATGTCAAAATGACCACAGGTAAACAGGACGAGCCCCCAGTGTCACAAATCCCAGACTGGGAGATGTAATAAGCTATGACAGGACAACAATCACGAACAAACAAGTTAACACTTAACAGAACAATCCATCAGACTCACACATTTATTAAACATAATTATACAGATAATAGCGCAATTACATACATTATATTATTGAAATCAACTGCTGTACAACGGCCTTATTCTCACACACACTCTCCCTCGGATCCACAATCCGGTAGTTACTCCTAAAGGCACTTCGGCCTCCGCCTCTCCCCTCAGGGTCTTAATAGCACATTAATAATTTACTGGCACCGCAGTCTCTCAATATCACCTTCCTATTGTCATACACCTTAGCATTCCCCTAGCACCTCAGCAGGGCAATAACACATTATCATTTCAATAGACGTTATCATTTCAATAGTACATTCTCCCCTCAACATGGCAATAGTGCATTATCACATTCACGCTCATATCTACGTCCCTGTCCGTGGCCTGACTGCCACGACTTTATGTGCCTCTACTGTCCTGCACTGACAGCCTCACTTCTGGCCTATGTGTGGCCTCCGGCCCTATGCTGGCCTATCTCCTGTGCTCATCGAGGTGGCTCTGCGGCCCGTCCTCGACACCTACAAGAATAACATTACATTGGTATAATACCCTACCATTTCTATTCACTCCACCTCTCCTTACAATCCATGAAGCGTACACACACTAGTTCACCTTTCACTCACCACACATCTTACGGTAACACACCTCCATCGGAGTACACACTACTCACTCGCGCTACAAATCCATGAACTCACTTTCATCTATCGCTCGTGGCGCACATTGCTATATCCAATATCAAGGACTTCCACATTCCTCACATATACTTATTTACATCATGGTAATAGACGAATATAATATAATACATCAATCATAATAATCAATCAACGTTCTACATACCAGTCATCACTGGAAAACTCTCTCACTGGTCTTCTCGACTGCTCCCCTTATGTCCGCCCGATGGGCTCTTATTCACAGGTCCGTTCCGTAGGACCTTCTAACTTGCAGTGATAGTAATACAGCGCTTTCGCCTCATTCAGACCCTCCCACTACTCACAACAGCACGCTTATCTTACTTGTCTACCGTGAGCCCTTCTTACTCTACACCCGCTCTGTAGCAATCCCCTTAATTGCACTCACTCCACTCGTGACAAATACAATGTCGATATATATCTTTATTTTGAAATCGGGTTTAGAGCCTGCAAAGAAACAAGATTGAGGCTCTTACATTTTAAAATCCTACACAATATTTACCCAACCAATATTCTCTTACATAAAATGAAAACAAAGGAAAGTAATAAATGCGAGCACTGTAAGACGCCTGATTTTATAGAACATTTCTTTTTCTATTGCAGTAAATTGAACGACTATTGGCCTTATGTGGCCCAGTATAATATTATTTTGAATAAAACCGGTAAAAGAATTGAAATAAATGAGAAAATTGCACTTTTTGGAATAATACGTGGGGACTTGGAATATACTGTAAATCAAAATATTATTGATGATATTAACTTTGTACTATTAGTTGCTAAAATGTGTATCGGTAAAATAAAATATGGCAAATCAATGAATCTGAAATTTGCATTTGAGACAGAAATGCAGGTAAGGGAAAAATATCTGAAGGTATACCCGAATAAATAATCAGAGAATGAATGGATGATTGAAAAGTGTGGAGAATGTGTAAATGAAGTAAGAGTAAAATGAAAACAAATAAACTTTCTAAAAAAAAAAAAGGGCAATAACGAAAAGATGAAAATGCAAAAACTAGTACATGTAGTCCAAAGTGCATGAAGTAAAGTAAAATTGGTATACGGCCGTATACTATTATTATTATTCTGCTGGCAATATATTATTACCATCTAGTACAATAATTGATTATCGTGTCGCATCTGGCTGATAATAACCTATTTATTTATTTATTTATCCTTATTTTTATCTCGTTTTCTTTCTTCTTTGTTTTTTATCTTACTTGCCTTTGTATTTGTTGAGATTTTTATACATTATATGGTTATTATTTAATTATAGCTGCTTTTCATGCACTCGTAATAATTTGTAAATGAAGCATCCACTCAGTTTATTTTTTTTTTTTAGCTGTTGAAAATGAATTGTAAAAACTGTCAGCTGATAATGAAAAGACCAAAATGGTTCGAGA
>OZ007569.1:2687274-2719774 GCA_963931925.1 Onchidella celtica
TGGGGAGGGCGACGTACTTTCCGCTCTGTGTGTATTGTTCCAGGCCATTTTACTATTTACTATATGTTTAGTTTAAGTGCGGGAGGTTGGTTGGGATCATAGGTTAGCATATCTTCTTTGCCATTACGAAGGATATTGGAGGCCTTGGTGGCTATGTAAAATAACTCGGGGGGATTTGCTTCTCTGTGAATAGTTCTATTAGGGATCCATTATTCGTATAGATTGTGGCGTTCTTTTCCTTCCTCACATTTCTTTAGGAAGATGTCTCTCCTGTTTTCTTCTTGAACTATCTGTAATATAAGTTAGGACTTGTAGGGTCTGTTATCGTTCGTTTTACTTGTCAGTATACGTCCTGTTTATTGTATTTTTTTTTGCTTATAAACTTTAAACTACTATAATAACATTGATATGTTTAGAATATATGCCTGAGGTGTTTCACGTGCTAAAACCACGTTGAATTGTAATCTGGTATTGACATATGAGAGAGAGAGGAATATAATAATTTTTGGTTTACGTGACAATTTCACGTTGAAGATAGATCTAGAGAGAATAATTTTGCAGTGGTAACAGAAGACACTGCGTGTGCGTGTTTTGAGAAGAGAGAGAATTTTGAGAGTGTTTTGAGAACACAGAGATATTTCGAATTTGTCGTGTTGAGAAAGACATATAGTTTTGATTCATCGCATTGAGAGAGCGATTCGTTTTGACAGTGATAACAGAGGACACTGATTCTTGCGTTGAGAGAGACGTAAAATTTTGAGAGTGATCACTCAAGACATTAATTTATCGCAGTAAAGGCGATATATAGTATTTTATTGCAGTGGGAGCAACGGATAGACGGCACTGCCTTACTAGAATTTATATTGAGAGAGAGAGAGATAAAGTTTTTGCAGTTTAAGTGATACTGCCTGTAATTTTGAGAGAGAGAGATAGAACGTTCTTTTCGCGAAGCAGTGCTAACATAAGACACTGAGTTAATATTAACAGTCAATAACTGTTCATATAAGATATTGATACCGCGATATACCGTAACATTGGGTAAATATTTACTAATTTTACAGACTTTAATATATCATGGCCGAGTTTTTTAAATACCTGGCATATGCCAAAGTTCTCGGCATACCAGAGGAAGAACGCGCCTCGTGGTGCGAACAACAAGTAGAACAAGACCGAGATCTTGAGCATTGGCTAGCAGCAAGAGAGAGAGAAAAAGAAAGAGAGAAACAGAAGGAGAGGAAGCGTGAGCTAACGTTAAAGAAATTAGAGCCGCCTTTTGTTAAACAGAGGGATTTTCCGAATGAAGGTAATGTATCCCCGCGTCGAGGATATCAGACTTATTCTTTTTACGAGCCTCGCCCATATTATCGTGGCAACTACACAGGCCAACAATATAACCGGCCTCAGAGACCGCCTCGACGAGTGTATTTTGATGATAATCATAATTATAATAGACCGCAGGATCGGCCTTATCGTGGACACGACTCACACCGTATTATGTGCTTCAAGTGTAATCAGTTCGGCCACATGCGAAGATTTTGTACCGTAAAAATGGGAGCGGCAAATGCCTGCTCTGTACAATCTACACCCTATACAGATGTTGGTTATACTAATAAATCGTCATCGCAATCAAAGACTATTCCAGTCATGTCCGCCCTACATGAACTGGGTGAATTAACATTTTACCAGGGCCGCGTGAACGCGATTCGCGCTTCTGTTCTACGTGACTCCGGATGCACGACTATCGGCGTTCGACAGTCACTAGTCCGTCCAACACAATTTTTGGACAAGGAGGTAACTTGTATTACTTTTGGCGGATCTGTAGAGCGATTCCGTCTTGCAGAAGTTTATATTGATACACCTTTTCTCACAGGTATTGTTACTGCATGTGTACTGCCTAATCCAGTGGCTGATGTAATCATAGGGAATGTACCTCAAGTAAATAAGTTTCCTATCGGTAACTTGGAAATTTGGACTGAGGATGAGAGTGTTGCTTGTGCGACAACACGCCTACAATCGAGTCGACGAGCAGACAGTCCATTGAGTAATCCTACTATTGAAGTGAACATAACGTCTAGTGCATTTCATGATGAGCAACATTCAGATCCCACATTGAAACATTTGTTTGCTAAGGTTGATCCTACCGCACCGGATACCTCTAAGTTTCTTATTAAAGATGACTTACTATATCGTAATTTTCGGAATAAGCGAGAGGCCGTTATGCAACTTGTAGTACCGAGATCTTTTCGTCGCGACATTATTCGTCTCGCGCATGACACTTCCTTGGCGGGTCACCAGGGAAAGGCCAGAACTAAGTCTCGAATACTATCCCAATTTTTTTGGCCCAGTATTTACGCAGATGTAAACCGGTTCGTATCAACATGTGACGTATGTCAGAGACGTACCCCTAAAGGAAGAGCATCGAGAGCTCCTCTGCAGGAGATGCCTATGGTCTCCAGACCATTTGAGCGCGTTGCCGTAGATATAGTTGGTCCTCTACACAAGTCAGACAGAGGACATCGTTTTATACTTTCTGTCATTGACTACGCAACCCGTTGGCCAGAGGCCATTCCGCTAAAAGACATTTCAGCTGATCATGTCGCTGAAGCTCTTATTACTATTTTTTCGCGTCTAGGGTTTCCGGTTGAAATTTTATCGGACAGAGGTCCACAGTTTACCTCTGAGCTTTTTAAGAAAGTCTTGGAGTTGGTCGGGATTAAACAAAGATTGACATCTCCATATCACCCACAGTCTAATGGCTGCTGTGAACGTTGGAATGCTACCATGAAAAGTATGCTTGCACGAGTTTCCGCCGACAAACCGAGTGATTGGGATCGACAACTCCCCGCTATTCTTTTTGCATACCGAGAACTACCGAACGCATCGACGGGTTTTTCTCCCTTCGAATTATTGTATGGTCGTAAGCCGCGTGGTCCAATGGCCATACTCCATGATTTATTCGCTGGATCAGACACGGACGACAACGATACGCGGTCTGCATATCAATACGTTGTGGACTTGCGTCAGCGAATTCTTAACGCATGTCAGCTCGCACAAAAATCTTCAGCTGCGCATGCTAGTCTTTATAAACAATATCGTGATCAAGGTAGCCGATTGCGAACCTTGACCGTCGGAGACCAAACTCTTGTTCTCCTTCCGGAAACGAAAAATAAACTCCTTCTTACATGGAAGGGACCTTTCAAAGTTCTAAAGAGACTTTCTCGAGTAAATTATCTTATCAAGATTCGGGGACAGGACAAAGTCTTCCATATAAATATGTTAAAGCAGTACCTATCCGACGATGATAATCGACAGAATAATCACCGAAATGTGGTTGCACAGGCCAATGCGGCCTTGGTTTCAGTTGACGATGATGATCCTATTAAGATAGAGAATTCAATACCCGCACTTCGATCTTCTGAAAACACTTCGGATGTGAATATAAATCCAGATTTATCTGAATCGCAAAGACAAGATTTAAGAGATTTGCTTAACGAGTTTACTACAGTCTTTACTGATCTACCAGGTAATACTTCTTTGGTACAGCATGTTATAAGATTGAAGACGGATATACCCGTCTTTGTTAAACCATACCCGCGTCCGCTGCACGCACAGGAGACTATAATATCCGAGGTACGTAACATGTTTCACCTGGGAGTGATAGAGCGATCGACGAGTCCATATAACTCACCCATCGTCTTAGTGAAAAAAAAAGATGATACCGTGCGTTTTTGTATTGATTATCGTAAACTTAATGAGGTTACGATATATGACGCTGAACCGATTCCCAACCAGGAGAATCTTTTTGCTCAGTTAGCGAGGGCAACGATTTTTTCTAAAATTGATCTTTCCAAAGGTTATTGGCAAATTCCGCTTGATGAGAATAGCAAGCAATATACCGCCTTTCAGACCCCGTTGGGTCTTATGCAGTGGCGCTATATGCCTTTCGGGTTAGTTACAGCCCCTGCTACTTTCGCCCGTATGATGACAATATTGCTCCAGGGTATGAATTCCGTATTGTCGTATTTTGACGACATTTGTATTTATGAAACCGATTGGTCGGGCCACCTTGCAGCCCTACGACAAGTTTTTATTGCTCTTCGTCGAGCTGGCCTTACGGCAAAACCCAGTAAGGTATTTTTAGGCTACAATGAAATTAATTTTCTGGGCCATACAATTGCCCACGGCGTTCAGACTCCTGATGACAAGAAGATAACTACCATCTTAAAGCTCCAACCTCCTCGAACTAAGAAAGAAGTTCGTAGTTTATTGGGCTTTCTTAACTATTATAGGAAATTCATTCCAAATTTTTCTTCGCTTACAGCTCCGTTGTCAGACCTCACAAGAAAGAATTTTCCTAATAAAGTGAAATGGACAACCGAATGTGCTGATACACTTCGTACCGTTCAACAATTGTTTTCCACTTCCCCCATTCTCATACTACCAGACATAAACCAAATATTTATTGTCCGCACTGATGCGTCGGACAAGGGATTGGGAGCTGTGTTATTACAGGAACGAGACGATACTTTGCGGCCATGTCTATACGCCAGCCGCAAGTTGCTGGATAGGGAATGCCGCTATGCAATTATCGAGCGAGAGTGCCTCGCTATCATTTTTGCTGTAAACGCATTTTCGAGATATCTACTCATGTCTGAATTTATAATTGAAACGGACCATCGTCCGTTGTTATTCTTAAAGACTAACAGGGCTAAAAATGCTCGATTAACGAGATGGAGTCTTGCACTCCAGGAATACCGCTTTGTTATCCGTGCTATCCCTGGCGGTGACAATTCCCAAGCTGATATTTTGTCACGTCTGATTTAATTTCCTATTAAAGATTGTTGTGTCTTGTATTGGGGTTGGATAGTGCTTGTCCCCCTCAATTCTAGACGGTGGATGGATTCACATTTATCTTGTTCATTACGTTATGAACCATTTTTACAATCCTTTTTTTTTGTGAATATCCTCTTTCCACCAGCGTCATTCCTGACTGTGACCTGAACTTCTGGCAAACCTGACGCCCTTGTCAGCGGGTCAATGAGATGAAGACATGGCAAACCAAGCTACCAGAGCTACTGCTGCCATTGGATACCACAGTATTTTAATTAACAATATATTGTGTGTGAATATGTATATAAGCAGCAATTGTGTGTGTTGACTATATAATTATGAGCCTATTTCTTCAGTAAGGCTTCATTATTTGATAATAGTTATACTTTAATCCAGCAGTATACAGTGATATACTCATTATTATTATAGATGTTTCTGAGAATTTTGATTGTGTGCAGTAGGAATGTTTAAATAGAATAAATTCTATAGAACGTGGCATTAATAATTGTATGCTGTTTGTCCATCCAATATGCACGTTCTTAGTTAGATTTTTCTTCTCAAGCTTAAGTCTCATCTTTCTACAGTACTACTTAAGCCCCTACCACAATAACTTTGGGATTCTTGGATCTTATCGTGTAAATTTTTCTTAAAATTTTCACTGGGGTGGGGGATATGTCAGGGTTAGGATTTGAATTGCCGTGCTAGGTCACGCATTGTTTATTACATGGCATCATTGATTTTAGTCAGTCCAAACGTCCTTGAACTGTTCTCGTGGACAGTTTGTTTTTGTAACGCTTTTCTTAGAGATGGAAAGAAAGTGGGTCAGGATAGAACGAATGGATAAATTAACAGTGACGATGCAGTTTGCAACCCCGTAGTTTGGGTGTACTTTAACAGGGAAAGACGGGGCGAATAAGGGGTGAATAAATTCGTACATAAAACGTTTAGGGTGTAGAGACTTTGCGAAAGGTTTTGACATCCTAAGTCTGACTTTGTCTGTTACTATTAATAGAATCTATTGGCGCTGCGAGCGGAGCTCGAAGTGGATGCACCAATCAAATTTGAGCAGTCACGTGATTTGCAGAAGATAAGCGGTGACATGTTTATGCTACCTCACTCCATGCAGCGTATCCTATTCTGCGAAGGTGTCGGCTAAGGTTCAGCCAGAGGGAACCATAAGACTGTTAACGTCATGTCTATGTCCTGGATAGACAATGAAAATAACCCACAGCTCTTTTCTCCAGTTCCCTGAAATCGTTTCAGGGAACCAATCGTAAGTCCATCAAAATGATTCGAGATGATGTGAATCTGACCCTAACTTTCCAGTAGAAGTGCGACCAAGGGAATGCAAGACCATAAAGTTTTACTTGCAATTAAGATCTAGAAAGAGTGACTGATATACACATTTGTAAATTGTAATTTGATGTGTCTGGATGAGGCTGGGGATTGCCAGCCCATCCTAGAACAGATCTAGATTAGATCTATCTTAACTACGTCAGTGTGTCTTGACGGTTTGATCCTTTATAAGCAGTTAAATGAGTTAATATTGTCGTCTGAGACATAAGTATATTATTTGTGAAGTAGAAGGCAGTCTATATTTCTGAAGATAAATAATTACTAAGTAAACTGTGAATGAATCAGAATGATATAGAGTCTCAAATCTCTTAAGACTCTAGAGGAGATTTATAGTTATGTATTTTAGTATTTTCATTTGATGCTGCTGATGTTGTCTTTTGATATGTAAGATAGACGAAATTGTTAGGACTTTTAGGTAATAAATTTGTGGCCCTACAAGGTCCTTGATATAACTTACTCGAAATTGTTATTAGTGTATGTGGCATGGTATGGCAGAGTAATTTCTAAAACCTCTCGATTTAAATGCAGTCGAACACCTAAATTTATAATTTAGTAATCCCCAACGTAACACTCGAGGGCACACCCCTCTTCCAACTCGTAACACTAACTGAGGCCATTTCTGTCAAAGATACTGAAGTAGGTTGTACAAAGGAACAATTCCTTGGGTTTGGGGCCAATAGCCTATAATTTCAACATTGTGACTTAGCCCGTTTTCCTGTGGACTCTTTATTTGAAATCATATAAAAGTGATGCTACATCTAAAGGAAAAGAAGAAACAATGATAAAAGACAGTATGTTACTCAAAATGTTCTTCTTTCACTGCCCTCATAGACTCCCCACCCCCCCCCAACCCCCATTCTGAGAACAAACAAACAAACACACGAATTCTAAAATCATTATACTAGCAATGACGTATTAGCTATGATACAGATCAAATGCGAGATTTTTAAGTCCCAATGCTTGTCGGATTCCCTTTCCTTTTGAACTGTCCATCAACTCACAGAAACCACCAACAAAGAAAGTAAATGAATCCAGGTATTTGACACAGAGTCAAATCTGCCTCTAAGTTAAGACTCTGTCTAGACTGCTCAATCTGTCGATGGCCAAGATTATTTACCCAGGACAAATCCTCGTGAGCCTCCACATTGTGTAGACCCGGACTGTCAGAACCGCTGTGATGAGAGCAGTATTGATCTGTGTGATGGCCTATTCAGTTCTTAAAGTGAGGACTTGGGACGCCCCGATTCAACCCATCCCAACTACCTCTTCCCCCCCCCCCAACAAAAAAATCACGCCAGAGGCCACCCTACAGCACCCTGTTTGTACAATATGATTATGATGCATTCTGACTGTATTAAAAAATTAAGAGTGAGAGCAGAATAATATAAGTGCAAGATAGATAGATAGATAGATAGATAGATAGATAGATAGATAGATAGATAGATAGATAGATAGATAGATAGACAGACAGACAGACAGATAAAAAGACAGACAGACAGATAGAAAGACAGACAGACAAATAGATAGACAGACAGACAGACAGACAGACTGAATGACAGACAGACAGACAGACAGACAGACAGACAGACAGATAGATAGATAGATAGATAGATAGATAGATAGATAGATAGATAGATAGATAGATACAGTGCAGGGGTTTTAAAGCGTAATAATTTTACAGTTCTTCATATTTCGTTGGCAAACGATGATTAGCAATTTCAGACAGACGATGTCAAACAGTATTGCCATCGTTTGTCACTGCTACTTGGCATTATGATATACTGTGTTACATGTTAATCTGTCTGAGTCTACCAATTTAGCATGATTCTGTACACATCAGTTGGTTGCACTATTGTCGATAGAATTATGTTGGTACATTGTAAATATAGTTCACATTGGTGAAGAGTTTATTTCAACCTAACAATTGTAGATGGGTTCGGAATAATAACTTATACTGCAGTGTTAACTATAGTAATGAACGTCTGGATATTGGTCAAACGCATTCGAAATAAAATTCCATCGGTCACCATGAGGAGAAATTTGCCCCATGATAATGCATTTTCCGGGTTTCTGTTTTCTTTGCACTAAGTGCAAAATTAGCAGTAACCTGGTATGTTTTAGTGGAATTACTCACAAGCCCTTGTTACCGAGAAAAAAAAAGGCGTTCATGATAGAAACCATTCTCATTATGGTCGACGCATGCCAATATTTCTGCTGCTGGTTTATGCTTCATTTGGCCCACAGCGGGGTACAGACAAAAAATCTGGTACCCTCAACACGCGTAAAGTGCTTGTCTGCTTGCCACACTGTTAACATTGGCTTTTTAATGCCATCCAGATCAGCGTTAATTTTCTCACCGTTACATTCTTGTAGTATTGTTAGAAAAACTTTGAGAAGCATTTCTTTGAAACTTCATGTCTTTAGCTCTGCAGATTTGAGACTGTGGCAGAATGGCATGATTGCAAATTTTGACTTTGTACGCATTATTTTTCTAACTTGTGAAACAACGCAGGAAATCAGTGGTTTGAAATGTTGTTTAGAAAAATTATAATGGGAGACCACTTGATGATATTATCCTAGGAACATTTCTGTTTTGAACACACCCTATAAATGTGGCTGAAATGATGATGAGCAAAGTTTCGCAGGTACAAACTTCCTTGTAATAGTCTCATTTTAATGTCCCCCTGATTGTTTTAAGTGAGCACTGAACACTTACCTCCTTGATCAGGATCCATCTATGAAATACGCATTCTCCATGTTGACAATTCCTTTCCTCCCCAACCCATATATGGTGCTTATATTATGCTTGGCCTCTGCCCCCCCCCCCCACCCCTCTCCTGTAAGTGCGTACGGACTTTAGAATGTTAAATGTCGATGATAGGACCTTCATGTTTCAAAACTTGAAATGGCAGTTTGCATCAACTATTTGGCTAGCTCATTGCAAACATAATTTTTTTTCTTTTATAATTATTTCAACAGTTTAATTTGCCGTGAAAAGAAATAAACCAAACTTTTAAAAATGTATTACCACGGTTGAAAAGTGTACGTACGCATTTAAAACTCTTCCCTCCTATACATGTACACTTTCCGTGCGCTGGAGGCAAACTCTCCCCTCCACCTTAGAGTACATAAATGTACTTTGCGTTGGCCCTTGACTGAGATTTAACCCCCTTGATTGTCGTACAGCTTTACATCAGCGCCAGCTCCTTTCACACTATCACAAAGTTAGTCTTACTTCAATCAAATGAACTACTATTTTTGTTATAATTACTGCCTTGTAACAGTAAAGCTGGGTTTTCATGTGTACGGGAAACGGAAACGACAAACGGAAACGGAAACGTCAAATTCAATCAAGTAGTAAAACGAAAGACTGTTTAGATGTGCACGGAATACGGCGTTTCTGTACAAATGAAAATATCCTTTCTCTTTCTCTACTTGAAGGGGTTTTGACGTATACCTTGACGTTTCAGTTTCCGTACACATGAAAACCCAGCTTTACACTATTAATCTGACCAGGACAGCCATGCTGCTTATTCTTCATCTGCAACCAAAATACTATAGCAACAATTTCGCGAAGTCATTAAATTTATTCTATTCATAATATCTGGGGCGATGTCATGAGCATTTTTTTCCAAAGAAAATCTGATGTTCAATTTTGGTTTTGCATCTCCGGTGGAGCAAATTTTGGCCACCTGTGACAAACGCGTTTGACACCAGACATTGTTACTTGACCGCCGGCGAGAAAAAGATGACATAATCCCTCATTTCATTTGTAACACTTCAGCTGGCAGCTCCAAACTCAGGCAACTGGGGACCGCAGAACTGGCAGACCGAGTCAGGCGACGTCTGTCATACATAAGCGATTCATCGACTGTCAGACACGGAAATTGGCAAAACACAGAGACAGACAGTTAAGGAAACAGGCAGAAAGGTCAATAGCAACACAAATAACTCAACATGAAGATCAACAATAATGTTTTCATAACAGCAATAACACGACAACAATAACACGACAACAATAACACCTGGCCGTTGCACTAAAACCTCGTAGGCGACAAAATTGTCAATTCTGTTTTTTGTAGCATAATCAATAGTCCCTCGCGTCGTCCATAAGTGACTAAACAGTACATGCCAAATCCGATTGCAAAGGCGTAAAGAACGGCTTTGATAAAAACACGTACGTGCCATCAGCATAATTCTTCCACTAAGACCTCGTAATAGCCATCGGGCCGGACTTGTGTCACTTACGAGGTTTTGGCAGAGCAAGCAGACAAGTGAAATTACTCTTGAAGACAAGAGCGAGTGGTGAGATCAAATAGCGCTTTCCGAGGGCGGAGAGTGCCTGCAAAGCATTATACTGAAAGCTCTTGATGAGTATGAAACAAGTGGCATGAGGGTGTGGTGGGGTTGGGGAAGATGACGTGTCCAAAAAAAAATTATTCTATTGACCTCACTGTCTGGGCGATCAGCGACATGACATCAAAGAAAAGACATCATTAAATCAGTTTTTTAAATGATCATTAATATAGCAAATTGGAAACCATAAACGGACTACATGACGTCATACAAGGACTGGACTGCTAAGCTATGGAAGACCGTATGCGACAAGAAAAATGTTTTTGGCGTAACATCCATCTGTATTCTTTGTTCAATTTTCATGTTGTGACGAATAAACGAAGCTGTTGGTCCTACAAATTTGTAACGCATATAGAAAATTAAGAACACACTATGAATAAAACATACTGTGACTGAATGTATAGACTTTATGCATATCGGAAGAAGGCACTATGCCTGCGGATCCATGAAAGAATTATTTTCTGACTTGGCCCCACAACGCATCTCGTCCTTTCTGAAAGAAGCTGAGATCTGAAACTTGATTAAGAAACGTTCGTACAAATTTACGAAGTTGTTTCCAGATTTATACAAAACAAGCTCTGAGAATTTACCAATGTAATGTCATAAGTTTATCCTGAACTATTTAATTCTTTTCGTGAAATTTAAACGGATGACTCTCTGAATACCAAAATCTTATTATAAAAAAAAAATTGTGGCGGGAGTAATTCATTGTGGTGCAATTTTGACCCTTTTTTCCGCTCGACGCTACAGCCTAAATGACAGTTTCAACAATGATAAAGTTAATTTTCCTAAGTGTCAACTAATCCAGTCCAATCGCTTTTGTATCGACCGATTGTGTCGATTCAAGTTTCAGGCATTTTTAAATAAAAGTTGTAATGTAAAATACAATGATCTTTGTTTTGGCTCCCTGTAGTAAGCCTAAAGCACTAGAAACGATGTTAATACGCGTTGGCTTCCGTGCGCAGAATTTCCCTATCAGAAATGAGTGCGTAGTGCTCTGGAGCGTATGGAATCTGTAGTAAGACCAGTAAGACCGTAGAATATATTATGAGAAGCTCTGTAGACCCAAAAGAGAGAGAGAGAGAGAGAGAGAGAGAGGGGGGGGGGGGAGAGAGAGAGAGAGAGAGAGAGAGATAGAACGATGGATTCACAGGTTTATCCCGGATAATGCCGGGAACTTCATCTCGTATGAAAAAAAAAACGTGGAAGACGCAAAGTGGCAACTGTCATGCCAGCGGCACCGGGAATTCCAAACTGAGACTGAAACTCAAATTTCATAAAATGATGTTGAAAAATAATGGGTTTAAACCTTTGTTAGTTTGTTTCTTTTTCTTTTTCGTAATGCGGCTGTAAAATGTCTACTTGCAGTAATTGGTATTTCGGTAATCAAAGTCATTTGTCGAATGTTCCCTTAGCGGCGTGTGTTTGAACATTCAAGATAATTCATTTTCATCTAGTGATCTAGTGTTAATCTATTTTCAACCTCCTGCAACACTGTTGATTCCATGCGTATCGGCCATGTCGTTCCAATTGGATCCAATCAACACTGTCGAGAGGGGGAAAGTGCACCATGAGCTAGGCACTTTCTCCATACCCACAGCCCAGGCATGCAGCACAAAAACTATTTAGCCGCTGACCGTCTGCCGAGACGAGAAGAGCCAATTAATGTTCAACTGCTGGCAGGGGAATCTTGTACAGATCGGGGCCTAAATACACTCATTGTGCACGTCGGTGTTGAATTCTACATTACAAACTCACTCGATCTATAACAAGACCTACACCGCTGCTTATACAGCTCGGATTTGCTTGACGTTTTGAAGATGTCTTCCTTTCTACCTGTGGAAGGTTTTTTTCTCAAGACTTGGATACTTGAAATGGTAGAGAAACATATTTTTTTTAAGTTTTGCTTCTTATCACTGACTGATCTCCCCCAACCCTTGGATTTCCCCGTACATTAAGCTTAGTATGAGGCCATGACGTCATCACTTCCTGCCAATGCGTCCACTAACAACTACGAAACGCAAATCACTGGTCCATTTCAAGTAGTAAATAGGGTGTTTCTGTGTGTACGGAAACGGCGTTTTTGTACACAAGAAAACACAGTCTATTTCACTACTTGGAGGGCTTTTAAAATGTCCTTTGCCTTTTCATGTCCGTACACACTGGAAACCCAGCTTTCGTCTCGAATGCTGACGGGATGCGTAGGCAAGAGGAGTGAAATGATACTTATTTAACAAGCAAACAAGGAAGCATAGCACAACAAACTAATCCTAGAGAAACTGGCACGGTAAAGCAGTTCCATTCAAATCACCCAGTTCTGAAAATACTCAACCGATTTATCCCGGGCAATGCCGGATGTAGTTCAGCTAGTGGTTTTGTTTACTTTAGTGTGCCACAGATTGACAGAGAAGGTGAGACAAATTCCATAGCAAAATGATGAAATGAAAGACATTATTTTATGAGATTGAAGCTAGCAATAATAAATTAATGGTAACAAAGAAACTTAAAAAGAAAAAATATGAAACAGTTTGAAATCACACAATATAAGACTGACGCCATTCTCATTTACGTTTTCAGTTGCCTCGAGATCGACTCAGCGGAGTGACAGCTGCCTTGACGAGGCTTGTTTTGATAAAGGTATCGTGGAGCCCGAAACTGCTCATTAGTGACTACCACTGGGTTATCTAATCAGCTTGACATGGCATCGATACCCTTGTGTGATGAAGTATCACCGCCCAACTCGTGTATTCTGTTACGTTGAATTAGGTCTGGGTGATTAAACAGTCTCGTACCCAGATTCGAAACACACTGACTGATTCACGTGAAGAGCACGCAGTTGTTGACCTCTGGGAACAGTAAAACCCGAGACACAGAATACCGAGACGGACCATTCCTTCTTTCACTATAATGTCCACAACTTGCGCGCGTATAAACACGATGAGTACTACTCACAGAGCTCTGTGGTACTAGTCTTTTTCGTTCAATTATGAAGGGGTGTGGTGTGAATTGTTGCATTGTTGACATGGATGATACGTGAGCAAGTCGAATGGTGGAATTTGACGCATTGAACCAGCTCGGTATGCGTACATGAACACATTAAAGCAGCCCTTCCTGCCCCTAAAATGCCAAGTTCTAAGTCCCTTCCTCAACTTTTGAGAAATTGATAATTGAAGTTTCATGTGCTTTTTAGAAATACTACCTTTTCTTTTTGGCAATACTTACAATTTACACACTGAATCCGCGTGATACTTTGACACAACAATAGAGAAGGCCTGTAGTGTGTAACTGAGTGTGTAACTCAGTACAACCAAGAAGTGGAGACAGAACCTTGTCAGTCTAAAGGGACGTATTCTTGAGAGTTAATTACAAGTATTTCATTCCAATTTTATTTCCGGGATTTCCACACCGGCTACTAGCAACTCAGACCTAAGTTCTTGTTTGTTCTATCTCCATTTCCTGAAAACTGAAAACGAGATTTTTTTAGTATGTTGAAGAGGTATTAACAAATCCACACTTCGACACTTGTTTAATTTGGGTTGTGACATTGTGAAGCAGTTTCAGAGTTCCGACTTATTCCAACTGCTTACCTTAATAATACTAAAGCCGCAAACGTTTAACGTCGAATTTCTCAGTTCTGCCAAAGATACTAGAAACGATATAATGAGACACTGTCGTCTTCGCCCCACTAAAAAAACCGTGCACACAATTTGTGAGTTGCTCGGGGGCGGGGGCCCATGGCGCATAGTATGAAAAAAATGCTTGATATAATGGTAGATCTAAATTTATGATGCAAAATTGTGACAGAGCTACTACGCCAAAAAAAAAAATAACCAGAGTTTTTCCCAAAGCGATTGAGGTTATAATTCCACAAATAAGTGGCGCCAATCAAGGTTTATAGCGATAGCTGAACAGTGAACGAAATTCAATATTTTCCCTATACTGCACTTTTCATGACTTCCTTACGTTTGCCGCCAAAAACACTATCTGTCTCATCTTATCAATTGTAGTATCTTTGGTTGTACAAAAAAATATAAAATGGAATTGGAACAAACAAGAACCAAGATCGCGGTATGTGGTCAAAGGTGGCTGATCGGGCATTTCCTCACTATGAATTGTATGTGACAGCGAAGAGAAAGAAACGCTGGAGACTGATTGGTTTGAGATTGTATCAGCTTCAAGACGTTCAACACCTAATGCCGAAAGGATTTAATCTGATATCCAGCTCGCCAACATCGGCAAAATTTCTGGCAGTCCGTGAATCAAGAAAGTTTGAGAGAAACTGTGAGAGAAACAGCAAGAACTACAAGAACTGCAAGAAACTGTACAAGAACTGCAAGAAACTGTACACGAAAGTATGCAACAAGTGCAAGAACTGTGCAAGAAAATGTGCACGAACTGCAAGAAACTGTGCAAGATCTGCAAGAAAATGTACAAGAACTGCAAAAAACTGTACAAGAAACTGTGCAACAAGTGCAAGAACTGTGCAAGAAACTGTGCAATAAAGAACTCCAAGAACTAAATGAAACTGTGCAAAAACTGCAGGAATTGCAAGAAACTCTGCAAGAACTAAAAGAAACTGTGCAAGAATGCCGAAGTTGGCTAGTTCTTGAACCAAGCCGGAGATTGATGGACGCTTCTAGCAGGCTCTTCTTCTGCCTCATCATTCTGTTACATTCTGTTTATTGTCTTGCTTGTTCCTAGCACAATGTGGCCGTGTCGAAGTGCAGTCTCCAAATCCAAATTCAAAATCAAACTCTTGAACCAACGACCGCTACGACATACACCCCGCCTCACTCCCCCACCCCACCCTCTAATTAGCTGTGTCGTCTATGGTCCAGGTCAGAAATTACTTAGAATATGCAATCCAATTTTCTAATTTATTTTTACAGTAACCAATTCCGCACGGCGGAACAGCTGGAGAAATGTTGATATCATTTCGCCTTGCAGCGTCACACATAATTATTTCAGTTAGCTTGGTCCTAGTTATCTATAGACCGCTAACATTTGCCAACCGTGCCTGATGCACTGCTCGTCTCCTGGGAGCCTCGCATTTCTCTTGTGTAGATATTCAAGCAGTGCTTTATCAAACATCTGATCAGGCTAGAAAGTCTAACCATTTACTATGTTTAGCTATACCTGTGTCCATTTGCGTGTAGGACGAGATATTTGAAGAGTTGCACGGGGCACTCGTGTTTCACGTTACAGATTGCCTCCAGCCATCGTTCTTGTAACTATTAATTTTGTTTGTACAGATTTTCTTTCTGTTGTTTGGTTCACTGTCTTAAGTATGACCCATAGACAGACAGACAGACAGACAGACAGACAGACAGACAGACAGACAGACAGACAGACAGACAGACAGACAGACAGACAGACAGACAGACAGACAGACAGACAGACAGACAGACAGACAGACAGACAGACAGACAGACAGACAGACAGACAGACAGACAGACAGACAGACAGACAGACAGACAGACAGACAGACAGACAGACAGACAGACAGACAGACAGACAGACAGACAGACAGACAGACAGACAGACAGACAGACAGACAGACAGACAGACAGACAGACAGACAGACAGACAGACAGACAGACAGACAGACAGACAGACAGACAGACAGACAGACAGACAGACAGACAGACAGACAGACAGACAGACAGACAGACAGACAGACAGACAGACAGACAGACAGACAGACAGACAGACAGACAGACAGACAGACAGACAGACAGACAGACAGACAGACAGACAGACAGACAGACAGACAGACAGACAGACAGACAGACAGACAGACAGACAGACAGACAGACAGACAGACAGACAGACAGACAGACAGACAGACAGACAGACAGACAGACAGACAGACAGACAGACAGACAGACAGACAGACAGACAGACAGACAGACAGACAGACAGACAGACAGACAGACAGACAGACAGACAGACAGACAGACAGACAGACAGACAGACAGACAGACAGACAGACAGACAGACAGACAGACAGACAGACAGACAGACAGACAGACAGACAGACAGACAGACAGACAGACAGACAGACAGACAGACAGACAGACAGACAGACAGACAGACAGACAGACAGACAGACAGACAGACAGACAGACAGACAGACAGACAGACAGACAGACAGACAGACAGACAGACAGACAGACAGACAGACAGACAGACAGACAGACAGACAGACAGACAGACAGACAGACAGACAGACAGACAGACAGACAGACAGACAGATCATTCTACTTTTTAGGGTGTCAAGAGACAGAAACCTAAAGATAAAGATATATTTCTTCAATTACGACTTTTTATCAGTGTACCCAGGCACCAGACATGTACACTGAGCTGAATGCCGTGGCTTCATTTCATTGGTGTGGCAATGGTTGCCGGGTCACGAATGACTTGATACAGTTGGTTGGTTTCTGCTGTAAACAGACTGAACCAATGATCTGTGGACATTTAAAGCGTTCACTGAGCTATCATCAAGTAACTGGTGGAAACTTTCAGAATAATTCAGTTTGTGATGTATAAACACAGATAAGATCAGAATTGTCAAAATTGCCAACATAGCTTGGATATTGTCCAACGGTAGCGACTGGTGACATTTACTGTATTATAGTGGAAGTTATTTTGTCCATCCATCCATCCATCCATTCTTCTAGCTAGGCATCTATCTATCCATCTTTCCACCCATTCATCCATCCACCCATCCATTCATCCATCCACCCACCCACCCATCCATCCCTCCAGCCATCGATCGATCTATCCATCCATCCATCCATCCACTCATCCATCCATTAATCCACCCATTCCACCATCCCACCATCTCTCCATTCACTCATCCATCCACCCATCCATCCACCCATCCATCCAGTTATCCATCCATCCATCCATCCATCCACCTATCCACCCATCCATCCGTCCATCTATGCATCCATCCATCCATCCATCCATCCATCCATCCGTCCATCCATCCATCCATCTATGCATCCATCCATCCATCTATGCATCCATCCATCCATCCATCCATCCGTCCATCCGTCCATCCATCCGTCCGTCCATCCATCCATCCATCCATCCATCCATCCATCCATCCATCTATGCATCCATCCATCCATCCATCCATCCATCCGTCCATCCATCCATGCATCCATCCATCCATCCATCCATGCTTCCATGCATCTATTTATCCGTCCACCCATCCTGTCACAAATCCCAGACTGGGAGATGTAATAGTTTATGACACTACGACAATCACGAACAAACAGTTTAACACTTAACAAAACAATCCATCAGACTCACACATTTATTAAACATAATTATACATATAATAGCGCAATTACATACATTATATTATTGAAATGACTGCCGTACAACGGCCTTATTCTCACACACACGCTCCCTCGGATCCACAATCCGGTAGTTACTCCTAAAGGCACTTCGGCCTCAGCCTCTCCCCTCAGGGTCTTAATAGTCCATTAATGATTCACTGGCACCGCAGTCTCTCAATATCACCTTCCTATTGTCATACACCTTAGCACTCCCCTAGCACCTCCGCAGGGCAATAACACATTATTATTTCCATAGCCATCAACATGGCAACAACATAATATCAGTTCACTAGCCTATCAACATGGCAACAACATAGTATCTCATTCACTCTCATATCTACGTCCCTGTCCGTGGCCTGACTGCCACGACTTTATGTGCCTCTACTGTCCTGCACTGACAGCCTCACTTCTGGCCTATGTGTGGCCTCCGGCCCTATGCTGGCCTATCCCCTGTGCTCATCGAGGTGGCTCTGCGGCCCGTCCCCGACACCTACAAGAATAACATTACATTGGTATAATACCCTACCATTTCTATTCACTCCACCTCTCCTTACAATCCATGAAGCGTACACACACTAGTTCACCTTTCACTCACCACACATCTTACGGTAACCCACCTCCATCGGAGTACACACTACTCACTCGCGCTACAAATCCATGAACTCACTTTCATCTATCGCTCATGGCGCACATTGCTATATTCAATATCAAGGACTTCCACATTCCTCACATATACTTATTCACATCATGGTAATAGACGAATATAATATAATACATCAATCATAATAATCAATCAACATTCTACATACCAGTCATAACTGGAAAGACTCTCACTAGTCTTCTCGACTGCTTCCTTTTATCTCTGCCCGATGGGCTATTATTCACAGATCCGCTCCCTAGGACCTTCTAACTTGCAGTGATAGTTATACAGCGCTTTCGCCTCCTTCAGACCCCCCACTCATGACATGCACGACTTTCTCACTTGTCTCCGTGCGTTAATTTTACTCTCCTCTCCCCCCGTAATTATTAACTATCGCTCACTCCACTCGTGACATCATCCCCCACCCCAAAAAAATTAATGCAATTAATTTCAAATCGCATCAAGATGACTGTCAACGAGTGAGCCTGAGCAATACCTACATTAAAAAAACTGACCTAGCAGTTCCCCTAGTATATAAAATACCGAAATCAGGGGAAAATATGGGGATCAATATGGTCTGAAATATGCATATATGTGTCACCTCATGAATAGCTAACTAAACACAATATCTAATACAGAATCAAAAACCATTCAACCTATCAACCATTCTTCATATCATATATTTTATAATGTCAATATTTTAAAGTCGACTCATTCACACAGATCCTGTCAATGTTCCTGTCCTCCGATGTATAAGCTCCTGAACTCTTCGCCTAGGCTCGACTAAGGTAGTCGGCGATATGATTGCTGGTTCCTGGAATTGGTTGAATAACGAAGGTGTACGGCTGCAAAGCCAATGCCCATCTAGACAAGCGTGGGCTGGACGAACGATTCTTCGACAAAAATGTCAGTGGCTTGTGGTCTGTCTGGATACAAAATTCTCGTCCCATGAGATAACGTCCTAGTTTCTGGACGGACCAGACAATGGCAAGACACTCACGCTCTATCACAGAATACTTTCTTTCTCTCTGCAATAACTTCCTACTGACATAACATACAGGATGGAGACATTCGTTCTTCTCCTGTAGAAGACAAGCGCCGACACCAGAGTCCGACGCATCCGTTCTGAGGATAAAATTAGATCGAAAATCGGGCAATATCAGAATGGGTGACGATGATAATGCTGTCACCAAATTATCAAATGATGTCTGACATTCAGACGTCCACTGGACCTTATCGGGTTGTCCCTTCTTAGTAAGGTCAGTAAGAGAAGATGACAAGGAGGAAAAATTTGGAATGAACTTTCTGTAATAATTTAAAATCCCCACTAAGCTTCTGACTTGTTTCTTTGTTTTTGGGATTTGCAACCCTACTAACTTGTCAATTTTTGTTTCTTCAGGTCTCTGAACACCTCTACCCACAATATGTCCTAAGAATACTATCTCTGGACATGCCAAATCCATCTTTGCGGGTTTAGCAGTTAACCCAAAATGACGTAATCGTTGAAAAATTACTGTTAGTGTCTGAATATGATCAGACCATGTCGACGTATGGCATGCTATATCATCAAAGAATGACACGACATTAGGTATGTCCTTCAACACTAATCTCATTAATCGCGCAAACGTCGCTGGCGCGTTTACCAACCCAAATGGCATGACCTTAAATTGGAATAATCCAATGGGCGTTTGGAACGCCGTGTATTGTTTAGACTCCTCAGTAAGCGGGATTTCCCAATACCCTTTCGTCAAATCTATCTTGGAAAACCACGTGGACCCGGCCAATGAAGCTATTAATTCCTCCTGAAACGGAATAGGCTCCCTATCGCCTACCGTAATAGTGTTCAGTCTTCGAAAATCAATACAGAACCGCACCGATCCATCAAGTCTTCTCACGAGGACGATGGGTGATGAATACGGCGATGTTGATGGTTCTATCACATCTAACTCCAACATTGACTCCACTTCCTTTATGACTCCATCTCTCGAAGAAAACGGCAGCGGATAAGGTCTAAGAAATACCGGCTTATCCGAAGTCAACTTTATTTGGTGCTGGATCACCGTAGTGCGACCCGGCAAATCCGTAACAACATCCGGAAATGACGCTAACAGGGTCTCAAGTTCCCTACTCCTTGAACTCGTAAGGTCAGGGTTAATTTTTACGTCCCTGTAACCTTGTGTCGGAGTTAACTCCGGCAATTGAATTTGTAACTCCTCCTGCGCCTCGGTGTCGCTTACGTCACAGTCCAACTGGTCTACGACCCCCGTACAAGCAATAGAGAAGACAGTCTCCTCTGGTCTTGTCTGTGCACACAGATACCGTGGTCTCTCATAAAATCTCTGTAGCATATTAACATGGAAAACCTTACTCGCTCCATCAATGTGGATAGCGTAATCTACCTTTGAAACAACTCGCTCAATAACATAAGGGCCTTTCCATGTCATCAATAACTTATTATGGTCCGTAGGTAACAACAACAGAACCTTGTCTCCTGGCTTAAAAATTCTCAGTTTGGAACCTCTATCTTTATAGTCTTTTGCTCTTTTCGAAGCGATACCAGAAGCTTCTTCCGCTATAGTGCGCGCTGAAGATAGTCTTTCTCTTAAATCAACAAGGTACTGAAACACCGAAATCTGCTCATCGTCTCCCGATGATGGCGACGTCATCATGTCCCGAAGAACATCAGTTGGGCCCCTGGGACTACGACCGTACATCATTTCGAACGGCGAGAATCCCGTTGACTCCTGCCGTACCTCTCTGTACGCGAATAACACCGCAGGGATATATCTATCCCAATCTTTAGGGCGATCAGCAGCTACCTTACGCAGCATCGACTTTAACGTCGAGTTCAATCTCTCGCACATGCCATTAGCCTGCGGATGATAAGAGGTGGTAGTGATGGGTTGTATACTGAATAAGCGGAACAATTCCTTCATCATCTGCGACGTAAATTGCGCGCCCCTATCAGACAGAATTTGCTCTGGTATTCCTACCCTAGCGAAAATTGCAAACAACGCTTCCGCGACTGCCTCAGACGTTATGGTCCGCAGAGGAACCGCCTCTGGCCATCTCGTAGCATTACATATGACCGTTAAGAAAAATCGATTCCCCCTATCGGTCGCTGGGTGAATGGGGCCAACAAGGTCTATCGAGACCTTTTTAAACGGTTCCGAGACCGTGGGGATCTTCTGAAGAGGGGCCTGGGGTGTACGACCCTTATGCGTCGTCTTTTGGCACGCACTGCACGTCTTACAATAGACCTGCACATCTCTGTGGATCGATGGCCAGTAAAAATTTTTAAGAACCCTTTCTTTGGTTCTAGCTATCCCCATATGACCCGCTAATGGGACATCATGTGCCAAATGCAATACTGTTGCGATCAGCAACGCTGGCACCACGACCTGCTTTAAAATGGAGGACACCGTTACATATTTACGGAACAGAATGCCCGCCTGAACAATAAAGGAGGACGACCCGTTCTTATATCTCCTCGTTTTCTCGGTTCGCGCTTCCCCAAAACATGGGTTTAATGATGGGTCCTCCCTTTGTAATCTCGCCAAGCGCTCTGGCGTGATATCTAGGTTGACCGCTGGCGTCGCCAAAGGTCTAATCTTATCTTTATCAACTACTCGTCGACGTGTTTCGACCGCGGCGCAAAAGTCAATACCTTTTGATTGCGACCATGCTTGCACGTTCTCATCGGAAGGGGAAACTACCCGTGATACATTCCCAATGATGAGCTGGGCGCCTGGAAAACAACCAACGACTGCTTCGACTTCCCCGCTAAGGAAAGGTGTATCTATCATTATTCTTGCCATGGGTAATTTCTCAATGGCCCCCGAAAATTGGATGCACGGGACAGTCTCACCTGTAAGCTGTGAGTCCCGAATGCAGTCCCTATGCACTCCCACAACGGTAGATCCTGTATCTCGTAAAACCGAGACCGGTTCGTCCCCAACAAACCCCGGATAAACCCTAAGACCACCTCCTGTATGACATGAATTTATGACGGGGATCTTTCTCCCACAAGGTAAAACACCGGAAGATAATAACTTCTCACAACTGGGACACTTAGAATACTGTCCGCCTCCGTTGTCCGATGTAACACACGCAGCCGCATGATGAAATTTATTTGGGGAACATGGACTGGAGCCACTGTCCACGCTCGCCACTATCCTACCTGCAGGGCAGTTCACGCTGATGTGATCTGCTCTTCCGCAGTTCCAACACTTCGCGGCCCTACACTCGCGTGAAAAGTGACCCACGCGTCCGCAAGTCCAACACTCCGCTCCCTGTGCTGCACTAGGCCTGGGTCCCCGTGACCCATCGCGACCGGAACTAGAGTCCCTATGCCGTCGGTCATCGGCAAAGGTTACAACTCGCCCCCGGCCATTACCGCGACCTAGCCCTCCTGCTCGGTCAAACTTACCGGATCCATATGCCGGTGATTGGTGATAGCCCCTATGCTGCCCCTGGGCTTGCCCGCTATAGGCACCACGCTGACGCGACCTGTCCCCAAGTCCTGCCGGCGACCCCTCGACAACGGCGACGTACCCAGCATCTTGGACGTATGCCCTGGCGACCGGTTTGGACGGATGCGCCGTACGGTATGCCTCCGCCAACTCAGATGCCTCCTGCACCGTCGCGGGTTCGTTCTCTTTCAGGAAAGCCACCAGATCTTTGTGGCACGACGCGTACAGCTGGTCACGGATCATTAAGTCTTTCAGTTTAGCAAAATCCGCGCCCACATGCGCCAAGTCTACCCAGTTCGCGAAATACTCAGTCTCGCGACGAAGGCAGCAAAGTCCTCCCTGGTATCTGCACGTGCTCGCCTAAACTGCTCCCGGAAATATTCCTCGGTACGCGCAAATCGGCGAAGCAGCAAAGCCTTCAGCTTATCGTAATCTTGCACGTCTTCGAGCTGTAGCTCTTTAAAGTAGGTTAACGCTCGCCCCTGCAATAGCGACGCCAGGTACGTGGCCCATAATTCCTTATTTTCCCCCCATTGCAATTGTGCGTTCAGTTCGAACCTGTAAAGGAAGGCGTCTATGTCGTCCTTCCGGTCGTCGAACGTAGGGAGCTTAATCCTAACGCCACCTTTATTGGGTACCTGCCGCTCAACTGTTTCTGTTGGCGCACTCTTTTTGATTTCCAACTCCGCTATTCTTACTCGCGCGTCTGTCTCCCGCTCTTGAGCTTCTATCTCCTTTAACCTTATCTCCCTTTCCTGCTCCCTATCCTGTCTCTCCTGTCGCTGAGCTTCTAACTCCTTTAACTTAAACTCTCTTTCCTGCTCCTTATCCTTAGCCTCTCTCTCCTGCTCCTGAGCCTTAGCCTCTTTTTCTCGCTCTCTATCCTTAGCACGCTCATCGCGCAAATCCGCCTGCTGTTCTTTAATCCAGCCGCGTAGCTCTTCTCCCTCCAGGCCAAGTTCCTTACCCAACTTCATTAGTTGTTGGAGTTCCGCCATTTCACAGATTTATGGTTATGGTATATATTAAAAAAAAACGGCTAACCTGTCGGTATGATACTAACGACACGACCAGAGACCTGAGATCACACCAGATATAACAATACCCAGTTGTCTCAAATACAGTTCAGAAATTTACCTTTACAGCAAAACTAATTCTATATCTATAAAATGTATGCACTATTAATTATAAAAGAAACTAGAAACGACAAGAATGAAGAAATACAGTAGAAGGACCACAAGTACGTCAAGGACAACGAACCAGACTAGGACAAAGACCTAAAAAAGAAAATATAATGGAAAAAAAGAATGCAACCTAACTACGCCGATTACACAACAAGGTACGAACAAGAACAGAGTCTGAAAAAAAAGAACGTATCTATAGATAGGTAGAAAGAGGGACAAGAGAATACGTCTTCCTGCGGAACAGAGAAGATATCGACGCTACAACTAAACAATATTACAGGTCCCTACAGAACTGTTCACTGTGATGAACGAAGTTCCAAAGTTTACCACACCTTTTTAAAAGGATAAACTAAGTTCAACACAGCAAACCCGCGCCACCGCCCGTATAATCAATTACAACGAAAACAGCAAAAACAGGGAAACAGACAGATGAAAAGACAGCCCTTAATCCAGGGTACAAAATTTTAGACTTTTACTTAACTTTCAATTTTTGAAATTTTGAGTAAACTCCTCCCTTTAATCGGAGCTCTGGCTGCTCGCACACACTCTGGAAAGTTTAAATACAAATTAATACCTATTCATAGCAATACATGCATCAATATACATTCATTATTATACATAAATCATATCATGAAATGTCCATTCATCCAACGAACAAGACAGCACAATTACCTACTAACTAACTACAACTAAATATTACGAAAATGGACGAGTCACAATGGACGAGCCCCCAATGTCACAAATCCCAGACTGGGAGATGTAATAGTTTATGACAGGACGACAATCACGAACAAACAGTTTAACACTTAACAAAACAATCCATCAGACTCACACATTTATTAAACATAATTATACATATAATAGCGCAATTACATACATTATATTATTGAAATGACTGCCGTACAACGGCCTTATTCTCACACACACGCTCCCTCGGATCCACAATCCGGTAGTTACTCCTAAAGGCACTTCGGCCTCAGCCTCTCCCCTCAGGGTCTTAATAGTCCATTAATGATTCACTGGCACCGCAGTCTCTCAATATCACCTTCCTATTGTCATACACCTTAGCACTCCCCTAGCACCTCCGCAGGGCAATAACACATTATTATTTCCATAGCCATCAACATGGCAACAACATAATATCAGTTCACTAGCCTATCAACATGGCAACAACATAGTATCTCATTCACTCTCATATCTACGTCCCTGTCCGTGGCCTGACTGCCACGACTTTATGTGCCTCTACTGTCCTGCACTGACAGCCTCACTTCTGGCCTATGTGTGGCCTCCGGCCCTATGCTGGCCTATCCCCTGTGCTCATCGAGGTGGCTCTGCGGCCCGTCCCCGACACCTACAAGAATAACATTACATTGGTATAATACCCTACCATTTCTATTCACTCCACCTCTCCTTACAATCCATGAAGCGTACACACACTAGTTCACCTTTCACTCACCACACATCTTACGGTAACCCACCTCCATCGGAGTACACACTACTCACTCGCGCTACAAATCCATGAACTCACTTTCATCTATCGCTCATGGCGCACATTGCTATATTCAATATCAAGGACTTCCACATTCCTCACATATACTTATTCACATCATGGTAATAGACGAATATAATATAATACATCAATCATAATAATCAATCAACATTCTACATACCAGTCATAACTGGAAAGACTCTCACTAGTCTTCTCGACTGCTTCCTTTTATCTCTGCCCGATGGGCTATTATTCACAGATCCGCTCCCTAGGACCTTCTAACTTGCAGTGATAGTTATACAGCGCTTTCGCCTCCTTCAGACCCCCCACTCATGACATGCACGACTTTCTCACTTGTCTCCGTGCGTTAATTTTACTCTCCTCTCCCCCCGTAATTATTAACTATCGCTCACTCCACTCGTGACACATCCATCCATCCATTCCATCCACCCTCTCTCCCTCTAGACACTCATCCAGCCACTCATTGATCCATCTATCCATTCACTTATCCGTCCACTCATCCATCTATCTATCCATCCACCCATCCATACTTCCGACCACTCATTTAATGTATCTGTATTTAAATCTGTTATGAAGTAATTATAACAGTAAGCTCTCACCACACAAGAACCCCAATACAGCTCAACTCCTAACCTTTAACTACATACAAACAAAACCAAGATGAACCTGCACTGAATCCACTTGGACAGAAAGAAGTAAACAATACAAATTACAGAAGATCAGTTCTTTATATACAAAACACAAAGTTAAATGAGAAATTAATAAAAGACAGAAAGAGAAAAGGAAGAGTCCGAGGATAGCGTGGGTGGTCTAGAGGCAAAATGCTCGCCTCTCATGCCGAAGGTAGCGGGTTCGAATCCCGGTCGGTGCAGGCATGTTGGAATTTTGGGATTTTCCTCATATTTTCCTGTCCCTGGTCCTATGGTAAGTAGGATCGAGCACCTAGTCTTCTGTTATAAAGACGAAAAATTTCGAGGGCTCATGTGTACGTTGCGCACGTTAAAGATACCTTGGCAGTTGGAAATCGTAATGAGCAGGCCAAACAGGCCGCTCCCCGGGCAAAATTCTGAAAAACGAATTCTCGACCACAACAAGAAAATACAAAGAAGAAAAGTGAGGTGTAAATGCCAAAGGCAGCGAAAACTCCTAAAATAAAGAGCTGAAACACGGAAGACTCGGAGAAGAGATAACAATGAAGAACAAAGGAGAGCAGAAGAAACTGTTTAACCCTATCACTGCCATGCTGTACATGACTTTCGTCCAATTGCAAGCACTTGACTGTCCTCAATTTTGTCGAAAACTAGAACTAAATTGTGTTTTTATAACACACGTTCTGCTGGGCCATTTGTCTTCTTCACAGATCGAATTATCAGAACTTCAAAACTCTGTTATAAAGACAAGGGGGTCAAGAACTTGAGCAGCGAGACTGTGGCAGTGAAGGGATTAAAAAATAATATTATGAAAAATCAACAAAGTACGTCATATTTTGCCCATCTTTAAGCTCCCGTCATCAAAAGATCAATCAACACTAATCAGTTTGAAAAAATCAAAAACTGGGAAAAAGAAAAAGTTGTATGTCGCCAAGCCTTGCGGAAGAAAGAATACCCAAACGATGCAATAGTATGAGTTAATATTCTATACATTTTTCATATTCTACATTTTTTTTTTTTTAGTCTTTCGATTGTTTTATCCTGTCATTTTCCATTTATTTTTTTCTTGAGACAGGATTTAACCGAAATATCGGTATTTTCCGTTTTCCCTTTTTCTTTGCGTTCTATTGTATCGTTTGGGTATTTTACTTATGCGGGGCTTTGCTACATACAAGTTTGTTTTTTGCCAGTATATTTACTTTGCCTCAAGCCTTGCTTCTACCCTGCAGGTTTTTCTGTGGTTTTTATAATGTGTATTTGTATTTGTATAGTGTAACAGCTGAGGTTGTTCTAGCACGTTATAGTAGGGGGGGAGTTAGTTGATCTAACTACAACCCTTTAGAAAACGAAACTATTACAGCTGTAAAATAAATAAACACGAGATCCGACGATAGATTAAATAATACTAAGGTTTAATAACTGTATAGTGAACAATAAAATACTAGGAAGACACCAGCGAAACTAAATATCTACGCCACACAAAAGGAAACTCACTTACTCACCGACCAACCACTCACACAGGTCTATATATATAAACATTCCTACAGAAAGTTCCCGAAATAAACGTTACCTTTGCCCTCACACAAACTAACCAATCACGCATCAATACGTCATCAGGTTACATCACTCAAGGCCAAATCTGGCGTAAACATTCGTTTCCACAACGTTATCGAATATTCGGGAACATACTAATATTTACTGAACGAGTCAAAACACCTGACAACAAGCGAGCGAGGAAAAAAACTACTCACTAGAAAAGAAGGTCAGGTCACTGAGTGCAGTACACTCTGGCGGTTGTCAACAATAAAATGAAAAAAGTAGTGGACACATGCTCAGCCACCAGCACAACAACAAAACCGGGGGAGGGCAAGGGGTAGCCCGCAGATGCTACATATACTACTTTAATCCCATTTGGGAAATGTGCCTTTGTGTCATTGCAGCCCAGTTACAACTGGAGCAGGCACGTCGTCGCCACAGTGCAGCGCCGGTCGGCGGTTGTTGTTTTTGTTTAGGGGAAGAGAACTGATTGGACGGGGGGGGGGGGTGATAGGGACGAATTTTATTTAATTTTGCCCGGGCAGCGGCCTGTTCGGCCTGCTCTTTTCGATTTCCAACTGCCAAGGTATCTTTAACGTGCGCAACGTGCACATGGGCCCTCCCAATTTTTCGTCTTTATCTGAGAATATTAGGCACTCGATCCTGCCTCCCATAGGACCAGGGACAGGAAAATTGAGAAAAATTCCAACATGCCTGCACCGACCGTCAATTTGTGGAAATTCAGGAGATCTGACGTACCACAACGATGACCTTTCTAGCAGCAGCTGCAGTGCAAATGAAAAGTTGACAGAACAATGGCTAAGTCCGGATATTTCTGGAGTTGGTAAAACCTATCAGCCGGCCAGAGGGAGGTGGGTCGGGTACATGAAGGAGATAGCACAAGGTTAGAAGATAAGACGGTGTGAGAAAGACATTTACCCCTGCTTTGTGTACCGTGTAATACTTTTCCAAACTCTATAGATCAGCATAGTCAAAGACCGTCTTAAAAAAAAAAACACGTATCCTCGGGTGTTTGGCCACTGGTGTTAGGGGGGCGTAGATCTAGTCCAATGACAACGTCAAAGTCAGTAAATACTGAAACGTGTTCACTGATCTTCTACAGATCACTATGTAAAACACTACGGTCCCGGAACAATAGCAGCTCCCCCCCCCTCCCTCTACCCTCTTCTCAGCTTTTCATATCTTTGGATTAACCCCCCCCCCCATTAGTTTGTTGGCTGTCCATGGTAAAACTTTGATATTTTGAAGCCTGTAATGACATTTTGCACAAGAAGATTGTTGTTATAAGTACGTACGGTCCCTAAGCGTTTTTGGGATAAGGGTGCATACGTATACGTACCTATCCCTAACCCTAAAGCTTATCGAATCCCTCACCCTGTCCCCTACCCTTTCAACCAAAAAAACAGGAGGAAAACAAAAAAGAAAATCTGAAAAAATAATTAATTAAGGCTGTTGTTAGGGTACTTCTGGGGGAGCTCTCTGGCTCTGGAGTCACAAAAGGCTTTAAAATGCAAAATGCGTACTCCTAGTGCAAAACAAACGTTGGGGGACGTACTTTGTGGGAGCCCCCCCCCTCCCCCCCCTCCCCCCAACCCACCCTGAGTTGATGGACGAAAGCGGACAGAGAATCCATAGATTTTCAAGTTATTGTCTCGTGTAAATAAATAAAATAAAAAATTCGCTGGTTTCCATGTTTATCCTCAAGTGTCTTTATGTGTGAGAAGTTTTTGTTTGGTGAAGTCTCGGCCGGGGTTCATGGATTTCCTCTTTGTCAACAATAACACCCTTCCCCGCCCTTCACCCACCCACCCACCCACACACACACACACACACCCGCACACACCACCACCACCACCAAATCCTTTTTTCCTTCATCATTGAATTTTTTTTTTCTAGCTGAGGTACCCGGCATTATCCGGGATGAACCTGTGAACCCATTATTCTATCTCGCTCTCTCTTTTTTTGGTTCTAGAAAGCCTCCCAAATTCTAGTCTTACAACAGGTTTAATGCGCACCAGAGCACTATGCACTCATTTCTGATAGGGAAATTGCGCGCACGGAACTGAAGGCGTGTTAATACATCGTTTCCGGTGCGGTGGGCTTACTACAGGGAGCCAAAACAAAGATCATTGTATTTTACATTTTTACAACTTTTTATTTAAAAATACCTGAATCATCACAATCGGGCGATACAAAAGCGATTGGGCTGGATTAGTTGACACTTGAGAAATTCAATTTTATAATTGCTGAACCTGTCATTTAGACTGTAGCGACGAGCCAAAAAAGAAGAAAGTGTATATCCGTACAACACGTTGTATGGATATGGACAGTGCATATCCGTACAACATGTTTACCAAAAGCGCGACTGGTGAAGGTTTGCTGAAACAAAACTTGGTATGGTGTTCACGAATTTAAAGTGACAACACATGGAATAGTCAGATGGACCTGGGGGCGTGAGGGTCTAGTCAGTTTGTATCAATGGGCGGTAGTCAGATTGACTAATCAGGCGAAAAGGGGCTGGGGTAGCCATTGGTGATCGACGTACACTCAATTATATTATTATCACAGATCACGCAATCTCCGAGCGGAAGTCGGATTGTTTTGCTACTAAGCCGATTCATAGTTTTGAAAACTATGCAAATTAACAAGGTCAGTAATATAGTATTCCGGTATGTGTTCTGCGTCATCGAATTGTGTGCGTTGTACGGATTTGCACTGTCCATATCCGTACAACATGCTGTACAGATATGCGCTTCCAAAAAAGAAAGCCAAAATTACACCGCAGTGAATTACTCCCGCCACTATATTTTTTTTTATAATAAGATTTGTTTTCTATAGTTTCCTTTACCCCTCTCACTGTCTTTCTTTCTTTTTAACTTCCACGTACCCCCGTCTGTCCATCTTCATGACGCATCGCCTCTATCACAGTGGTTCTGTGATGGGAGTGTCAAAATTGGGCAAAAAGAAAAAGTTGTATGCGTGAGAAATAAAACCCAAACGATACAAAGCAAACTAAAGACAAGACAGAAAATACACAAAATTTTCGGCTTTCGCCTTTTTCAAGTGAAAAACAACAACAAACAATCGAACAATAAAAGATTTCATTTTGTTTACAGAAGTACACTGAAGTTTGCTACAGCGCTGTACAACTCCATTTTGTTTAGGTCTTTATTTGAGGAGGTTATCAGAATCTGCTCTTGGCATTTACACCTCAATTTTCTTGTTTTTATTTCTCTCGTTTTTGTTTCTGTGTGTTTTTGTGTGAGGGTTATTGGTTTATTTATTTTTTGTTAGAATTTTGCCCTGGTAGCGGCTTTGTTGGGCCTGATATTCTCGACTTTCAACTGCTAAGGTAAATCTTGAACGTGCACCGCATGCACACGGATCATCCGAGTTTTTCGTCCTAGTCCGAGAAGTCTAAGTACTCGATCCTACCTACCATAGATTCAGGGCCAAGAATACCCCCCCCCCCAAAAAAATCCAATATGCCTGTACCGACCTGGGGTCGAACCCGGGACCTTCGGAATGAGAGGTAGGCACCTTACCTCTAAACCAACGTACCCCATTACTCAACTTTGTTTTCCCTCCTAAGGAAGGCATTTTTGATGACGTGTGGTTTGAGTTATGACAACAGATCTAGGGCAAGGTTCCTGCCTCCGCCCCCTCACCCCAAATCTTGTCAGGTGTCGCTAATTAATCCCTGACTGGTAACATCTACAGGCAATAGATGTCTGCCTGAACTAGATTTATACAGAGATTAGACAGAAGTAGCGACTGATCCCTTGATTGGGTTCTCGCTGTGTAGAGATATGTCTCAGATTTACTCATCGTGTAAGCGTTTCCAGTAATCAGCTACCTGTTGGTGTGATAAACACTGTACAACTGGATTTTTTTTTATCTCGGTGTTCTTTCGCTAAGTCAAAGAGAAAACAAAGGGACCTGAAAGCTTTGGTAACTTTGAATTATTTGTTTGTCAATGTAAGAACATTAGATTACATTATGTTCTTGATGGCTACATTTCGTATGCCTGAGAAAACCGAGTTTGAAATCTGTAACCTTAATGAAAATTCCAATAATTGCAATACCTTCCATACGGCCACATGAATAGTTTTGTTGGGCCAGAGAGTATGGATGTATAGAGAGATCTCAATTCCGCCAAATCGCGAAACTAGGTCGCTGCAGTAAACAAGAAATTGAAGAATTGAAAGAGACCTTCTTCACCAAAGATAGTATGCGTATCTGTTTACTGTGGTTTGTTCATATTTTTGGGCCGATTGAAACTATTTAGAGCCATTTGTAAGCTCTTACGCCCCGTGGAAATGCACATACGGGTATTGTTTACCGCAGTGACCTACTTTCCGCTCCATGCCAACAGTGGTTTCGCGGCGCCTCCCGTGTCTCGCAGTGCAAATCGACCAATAGTGAAACCTCTCTACACATCTACACTCACTGGTTGAGCTATGAAATAAAGTCACACACGCTGTGTCTTGGATACCCACGGGCATTTCAAAGCAATGTATAAAACTGGACATGGCACATTCTGGTTGACATAATCCTGGACATTTGTCCATCCACGACTGTTCGTGTTTTAGCTTT
>OZ007569.1:2730006-2800006 GCA_963931925.1 Onchidella celtica
TACAGTCAACACAGGTACACAGAAAAAGCCTTTAGAACTTCCTATGATTGTAACAGCTGAGGTTGTTCTAGCACGTTATAGTAGGGGGGAGTTAGTTGATCTAACTACAACCCTTTAGAAAACGAAACTATTACAGCTGTAAAATAAATAAACACGAGATCCGACGATAGATTAAATAATACTAAAGTTTAATAACTGTATAGTGAACAATAAATTACTAGGAAGACACCAGCGAAACTAAATATCTACGCCACACAAAAGGAAACTCACTTACTCACCGACCAACCACTCACACAGGTCTATATATATAAACATTCCTACAGAAAGTTCCCGAAATAAACGTTACCTTTGCCCTCGCACAAACTAACCAATCACGCATCAATACGTCATCAGGTTACATCACTCAAGGCCAAACCTAGCGTAAACATTCGTATCCACAACGTTATCGAATATTCGGGAACATACTAATATTTACTGAACGAGTCAAAACACCTGACAACAAGCGAGCGAGGAAAAAAACTACTCACTAGAAAAGAAGGTCAGGTCACGGAGTACAGTACATTCTGGCGGTTGTCAACAATAAAATGAAAAAAGTAGTGGACACATGCTCAGCCACCAGCACAACAACAAAACCGGGGGAGGGCAAGGGGTAGCCCGCAGATGCTACAATGATATTCCTTCTTTCACCTCCATGACTACATCCACAGAAACATGTCCAGGAACCTCAAGAAGGTCAGAAAGCTGAGTCAGAGATCTTCATTACCCCGACAAGACGCGAAACGTCCACGCAGATATAAAGATCATGTTCTATAAATGAACCTTCCAGAAACGTGTAGTGGGTGGGCCCTAAATTATACTGGCTAAAAACACTTCAAGGGGAGTGAAAAAAAGTTACTTTTCAGGTAAAATATTTTTTTACTCAGAATTTTAAAAAAATTGTGTGTGTATCTGTCACCTTGCTGACCCCTTCATGTTCCCTGCTGGAACTGTAACACGAAGCAGAGATCTTTTATCTGTAAACCCACACGGACTTCTTGTTTAAGAGCATCTCAAGGGGCCATCCACAAAGTTCGTAAGCTTGATTTTGGCCATTTTTGACAATTCCCCTCCCTCCCCCTACCCCTCTCCTCCCACCTTTTCTCTGCTTGTACCCCGGTCAGCAATCCTACGTCAATCCGATGTAGATTTCTGTAGGATTGATAGGATTATAATAAGGTGGATTCCCTACATTAAACCTACGTGACGTCCGCGCGAGGTCTAACCAGCCGCTCAACGTAGGTACGACGTCATTTCTATGTGCAAGCTTGACGTAAATCATATGCGTCGAATTTTTTGCTTTAAGCTTCACTACTCATGCACCCCACCCCTCAGCCCATCCCCACCTACCCCCCCCCCCCACCCCAAATTGGACACCTCCTTATGCGACAGTACGTCCATTAAAATGTTGAGTGTCCGAGATAAAGCCTTTATGTTTTGAATCTTCAAATGGCATTTTGCACGGACTATAACCATTCCAGTCAGCAACCCGATATCAATCCTACGAAGATTTGTATAGGACTTTCGTAGGGTGGAAGGATTACCGAAGAGTGGGTTCTCTACATCAAAATGACGACGGGGAGATGTCGTAACCAGCGGATCTACGTAGTAACGGCATCATTCCAATGTGCAAACTTGAGGCCGATCCTGAGAGTCAAATGTCCATACTCCTGCTGGATGGGATAGCCTACATTTGATTTATAATCGTATGAATAGGTAGAATGCGCATGACGTCACAGTCTTTTTGTTTTGTACTTCCGCCAAACAAGATGGCGGGTGGATCAGCTGATGAGTGTAACTTCGAGATATGTCTGAGCGGTTAAAATGCCTGCTGGTTGCATTGTAGTTGACTGTTATGACAGGGGTGGAAAGGATGTATCCAAGCTGGTCCGATTCCCTACCATCCGTGTAAACAAGGGAAAGGAAGTGAAAGAATTGACCGAACGTCTCCCATGTGCGTAAACGCACGTGTCCTTGTTTACTGTAGTGAACTTTTTTAAAACTCGCCGCCGATTGGTTCGCGACGCCTTAAGTGCTCACGGTGCAAATCGGCTCACGAATCAAAATCAATGCCACCATCGCCATGGCGAAGCGTGGGTCCGGACAGACAAGATGGTGGATATGCGCATTCTACCTATAACATCCTGCATCGTATTAATTTTTGTTGAGAAATAAGTAAAATCAATTATTTTAAGGTTGTTGTTGTAAGTACGTACGATTCCCAAGCGTTTTGCGCTAGGGGCCCGTACGTATACGTGCCAATCCCTAACCCCGTCCTTATCCTCAACCCTAAATCTTATCTAACCCCTAACCCTGTCCACTACCCTTTCAACCAAAAAAACAGGAGGAAAACAAAACGAAAATCTGAAAGAATAATTAATTAAGAATGATGTCAAGGAGTAATTCGGGATGAGCTCTCTAGCTCTGGAGTCACAAAAGACATTAAAATACGTACCCCTAGCGAAAAAAAAATGGGGGGAACGTACGTACGTGTAACAACATTCATTTCTTAATTCATTAGAGTAATTAAAAAGCGTGCATAATGTTTTACAGACGCCCCCCCCCCTCCCCGACCCCAATTGCGTTCTTCACACACTGAGAGTAACTGCCCCCACACCACCATCTCTCCCCTTTTCAAGCAAACGGACATCAAGAATGCCCCCCCCCCCCCAAATTGCACATTTCTCAGGCAGGTTACAGTGTTAAAATTTACGAAGAGTAGACCAACATATTTTCAAAGACAGGTTGTAGGTGTATGTTCTGGCATCAGAAAGTGTTCTGTAGTTAACCCTGTGTTACACTCGGGGTCGGGCAGACCTCAGGCACGAACTCTTTTCATCACACAATCGCGTAAACCAAAATGTAAGATAGGCTGAAGGGCATGACAAAAATTATGGTTTAGTTCAAAGGGGAATGAGAGAGGCGGGGAACGAAAAAGAGAGAGAGAGAGAGAGAGAGAGATGGGAAGGCAGAGGGGGAGACAGAGAGAAAGAGAAAGAGACAGAGAGAAAGAGAAAGAGACAGAGAGAAAGAGAGGGGGAGAGAGAAAGAGAAGGAGAGAGAGAATGAGAGAGTGGAGGAGGGAGAAAGGAGAGAAAGAGAGAGAGCTCTGAAAAAAAAATGAATGCACCAATCCAAACAATGAGAAAGAATCCATCATTCTACTCTTGCTGTCTGCCCCTCAGATGGCTAAAACAGACTACTTTAACTGTCTGATCACAGAAAGGAGGGAAATATTTTGTAGGGCAGAGAAACAAGTATTTGTTGTCATTTGAGTTTAAATTTTTCTTTTCCTGATCATAATTATGGTGAAGCTAAAAATTTTGAATGTGTAGAATTCTTTGTGTTTATTAATTCCTTGTTGGCATTAGCACTTTTTAATCCTGTTCATCAATTTGGAACTCTCTATCACCGTGAGAATACGATGGATGAATCATCTAGGAAGGGCTGTGTTGTACGGAGAAGTCAAAAATTGGCAAAGAGTAAAACGTGTATGTAGCAAAGCCTCGCGTAAGAAATAATACCCAAACGTTACAATGAAACGCAGACTAAAAGGGAAGACATAAAATGGCCGATATTTCGGCAACAGCCTTGGTCAAAGAAAAACAAAAGAGTAAAAACAACAGTAGAACAAAAATGGAAAATTGAACAGATAAAACAATCGAACCATAAAAAAGTGGAAATTGAAATATATGGAATCTAAATACAACATTAAATGAATCTGTCTGCTTAGCTGTGAGTTCTTACTTGTATTGCAGCAGAGAAGGACATCTGCCAATGCGTGATTTTTATATGTTGTTAGGGGGACAATTAGTATGTTATAGGTAGAATGCGCATATCCACCATCTTGTCTGTCCGGACCCACTTAAGGCGTCGCGAACCAATCGGCGGCGAGTTCACTACTGTAAACAATGACACGCGTGTATACGCACATAGGAGACGTTCGGTCATTTTTTTCACTTCCTTTCTCTTGTTTACACGGATGGTAGGGAATCTGACCAGCTTGGATCCATCCTTTCCACCCCGGTCACAACAGTCAACTGCAATGCAACCAGCAGGCATTTTAACCGCTTAGACACATCTCGAAGTTACACTCATCAGCCGATCCACCCGCCATCTTGTTTGGCGGAAGTACAAAACAAAAACTCTGTGACGTCATACGCATTCTACCTATAAAGGAAACTGTGTAGTCTCCATGGCCAGAGGACACAACTAAGTATTTTCTTTTTTCGGTTTTATAATTGCAACGACTAATAAAACTGACTGTTACATCCGAGACATAGAATACCGAGACGGACCACAGACTAATAAATCAACCAGACTGGAAACACAAGCTTCGGGCTGTGTCGTTTTTTACGGAAGTTAATGAGATGCGGCCGTATAACCAACGTGGCCGCCGCTCGGGAAATTCCGATTCTATTTCTATCTGCAGTAGAAATGTCATTTTATTTGTCAAGATTGGTTGTACATGTATTAATAATGCATTAACTTGCCTATCCTTTCATATTATTGTCTACATCTGCCTTTTTTTTTAGTTATAAATGATGACCGTATGGACTTTTAGCGACCGCTGCATTGTAGCAATGCTGAAGCGTCGGTCGCAACCGTAAACCTAATATGGCGGATGGTTCATGACCTTTCGCTGTTTTGTGACGTCACACAATGGGCTCATCCAGTCTGGGTATTTTATTAGGCTGTGAGACAGACCATTCCTTCTTTCACTATTATGTCCACAGCTTGTGCGCCTACAAACACGGTGACTACTACTCACAGAGCCCTGTAGTACTAGTATTTTTCGTTCAATTATGAAAAGGGTGGGGTGCGAATTGTTGCATTGTTGATATGAATGGTACGCGCACAAGCCGGCGGGCGGAAATTGATGAATTGGTCCGTCCCGATAGCCTGTGTCCCGGGTTACACCACAGTCTCAGGTAGAAATACACAGATTTAATTAAGTCGCTTTTCCCCCAGCAACGTGCAAAGGTAGGCGAAGGACGAAATTTCCGATTATACTTTTTCCATTTTAATGGACAAATTCGCGTCTCTTTTTGCGGCTCAAGATATGTAAATAAATAACTTCAAAGAGTGAACTTTGTCCAAAATGGGTGTGGCCACGCAATTTATCGTCAAAATTCAAGCAGTCCACAAAGTTCCATAATTTTTGCCTTTGTAGTCACCAAATTTTAGGTGGTTACACCAGAGACACAGGATACCAAGACGGTTCAATTCGCCAAATTCCGTCCGTCGTCTTGCTCGCGTATCATCCATGTCAACAATGCAACAATTCGCACTACACCCCCTTTATAACTGAACGAAAAAGACTAGTACTACAGAGCTCTGTGAGTAGGACACACTGTGTTTATACGCGCGCAAGTTGTGGACATAACTATAGTGAAAGAAGGAATGGTCCGCCTCGGTGTTCTGCCTCTCAGATTACAGGTTCCCCTCTACCTCCTTTATGGTATGGTTATTTTTAACCTTTTTTTTTTCTTTAATCCTGTTCTTCGCCACTTATTCTTCCAGATTACTATCTTATCCTCCGCTCATTTTTCCCTCTCTCCTGTTCTCCATTTCCCCCAGTAATACACTTGCGGAAGAACTAAGTTAGCTTGACCCAGTCTATCTTAATGAGAGGAAATGACCAAAGGCAAAAACGCCTTATCAGTTTCTTGTTTCAGTTTTGTTCCCTTGTGTCTAAAATTAGAAAGGTAAACATCCAGCCACGCCCACAGACATCGAAATTCTGCATTTTCCTTCAATAACAGTACAATATCATCCTACTGTCTCTCTCTCTGTCTCTCTCTTTCTCTCTCTCTCTCACTCTCTCTCACTCTCTCTCTCTCTCACTCTGCTTCTCTCACTCTCTTTCTCTGTCTCTCTCACTCTCTCTGTCTCTCTCACTCTGCTTCTCTCACTCTCTTTCTCTCTCTCTCTCTCTCTGTCTCTCTCTCTCTCTCTCCTTCTCTCTCTCTCTCTCCCTGTCTCTCTCCCTCTTTCTCTCTTTCTCTCCTCCTCTCTCTCTCCCTCTCTTTCTCTTTCTCTCCCCCTCTCTCTCTCCCTCTCTCTCTCTTTCTCTCCCCCTCTCTCTTCCTCTCTCTTTCTCTCCCCCTCTCTCTCTCCCTCTCTCTCTCTCCCTCTCTCTCCCTCTCTCTCCTTCTCTCCCCCTCTCTATCTCCCTCTCTCTCTCTTTCTCTCCCCCTCTCTCTCTCCCTCTCTCTCTCTTTCTCTCCCCCCTCTCTCTCTCCCTCTCTCTCTCTCTCCCCATCCCGGAGACTTAGAAGACCGTTGAGGCGTCACAGAACACTTTGCAACCAGCTTCCTCCATTCCTCCCGGTTCTCAGACACTCCTAGGCAGTTGCTGAGTGTGAAACCAGTCCATTCACTGATGTTGTCCTCCCATCTCTTTCTCTGCCGTCCTCTCCTTCTGCCTCCTCCCACTGTTCCCTTGTAGAACGATTTTGGCAAGTCATCACATTAGACCACTCCAAAAACATTTATTAGGTGATATAACAGTTGTGGTACCAGCCCGTCAAGCCCTAACTTATCCGTTATCCACGGCTTTGGTAGGGCATAAAGATTGAATCGTACTGGATTTCTGCCATATTACAACAACCTAACTACAAGGTGGTCTAGAGGCAAGGTGCTCGCCTCTCATGCCAAGAGTCCCGGGTTCAAAACCCGGCCGGTGCAGGCATATTGGAAGTTTGGTTTTTTCTCATATTTTCGTGTCCCTGATCCTATTGGGTGGTAGGATCGAGTACCTAGTCTTCTCGGATAAGGACGAAAAATTCGGAGGGCACGTTAAAGATACCTTGGAGGTTGGAAATCGAAAAGAGCAGGCCGAAAAGGTCGCTGCCCAGGCAAAATTAAATAAAATTCATTCATACCATTCCCTCCCCTCCTCGTTCACCTCCCCCCCCCCCCCAAAAAAAAAACCGCCTACCGGCGCTGCACTGTGGCGACGACGTGCCTGCTCCAGTTATAACTGGGCTACAATGGCACAAAGGCGAATTTCCCAAATGGGATTAAAGAGTTTTATAAATACAAAATACTAATACAACCACAACAACCTAACAACAACTTCTACTGCAACATGGCAGCAACAACAACAACATAACAGCCACAACTACAATATGACAACAACTACTACAACAATTTGGCAGCCTACAACTACAACAACATAACAACAACTACAACAACATAACAACTACCAACTCGAAATGTACTTAAGACTTAAGAATACATTTATTTAAGGTTAAAACAGTTTTTTTCTCTCATGTACAATTAGGCCCTTCGCATCTGAGTAGTTTAAGATTTGGACCAGCAATATGTAAATATACGTGTACATAAATATTAGGTAAATAAATAAATAAATATTAATTAATACAAAAAGATAAATGTTAGATCAAACCAATAAATCAATAAACACAAAAAATGAATGAATCAATCAATAAGAATAAGGAAATAAAAATTCACCTTCCTACAAGAAGAAAACATAACAAGGCACATGCATGCGTCTGCCAAGTTGGCTTTCGATATTGTTTACTTTTGCAGTTGTTCCCCAGATTTCTCTCTTTCCTCTACACATCCACAACAAGTGAAACACAGCCTCGTTTTGTTTGGTTTGAAATCTGCCAGAAATATGGCCGCGCCTCAGCACGTCAAAGTGTCGGAATATTTTCGGGAAATATTTCTTGAGATTTCTGCAGCGCAATCCAAAAAAACACAAAGATGTTTATTACTGAATTTTTTGACGATTTGAAAGGAAGCCAATGTGGGATGTGATCCATCCTGTGAAAACACAAATAATGTAGTTTTGAATTTGTCGCTATTGGTTGTTTCACTAGTCTTGAAGGAGATATTTTAGAAAAGGTGTAACAAATTGCACACTCAGACAATTGTTTAAAATGCGTTGTGGGATTTATCAAGCTGTTTCACAGTTCCGATTTATTCTTCTTCTCATAATGTCCGAGACACCGAGGCGAACCATCCCTTCTTTCACTATATGTCCAAAACTTCCGCGCGTATAAATACGGTGAGTACTACTCATAGCGATCTATGGCACTAGTCTTTTTCATTCAATTATGAAGGGGGGGGGGGGGTGATGCGAATTGTTGCATTGTTGACACTGATGATACGCACACATTCAAGTCGACGGAAGGAATTTGGAGAATTGAACCGTCTTGGTACCCTGTGTCTCTGACAATACTAAACTCGCAAATGTTTAACATCGAATTTGTCAGTCGTGCAAAGAGTGGGGTTGGCGCAAACAAGAACTAAGGTCACCATTGTCATGATTCGGATGTTGTTAAAACTCACGCAGAGAGTGAGTTGTTGTTGTTTTACCAGGGCCATGAGAAATTGGCTGGTGGCCTTGAACGGCCCTCGCGAATTATAGTTAATGAGTAAATAAATGTAAAGTTAAACTGTTAGATTCACGCTTGTCGGTTTTAATGTTCGTGATTAATAAGTAATGGAGTAGGGGTGAAACAAGGTGGGGCTAGTTGACATTGTTAAGTATGACTAGACAAGTTTTTGCACGTTAACTGGCTGGTAGAATAGTGCAGACGTATTACTACAATTAAAATGGTGGGAGGTTTCGACCTATGAGATAGCTGAACTAATTGGGCCAGCGGACTAGCACGCTGGGTAGTTAGATAGTATAAAACATCGTGTAACGTTCAGATTTGGTGAATACAGACGAGCAGAAGCATCGTGTCGTGAAGTATCTCCGGTTGGCCAGTACCTGAACTGTGTGGTTTGAAGACTAGAAGTCCTTGCTAACGGACTGACTGAGCTCTAGAAAGAAAGGTCTGAGTGGGCTGACCTTTGAAAGCCCACGCTGCGCTATTTTGATGTTCGCGCCTACCAGTAGGCGTGACCAATGGTAATATATCTTATTAGTTCAAGCATAATAGAAGATCAGAGATAGAGAGAGAACCACAGCCTCATAGGAAGTCTAAGGAAACCCCAGCTGGCACTCGACGACGAGTGGCCTGTGTTATAGAATTATTTCCATAGTATGATTGAAGTAATATGGCACATTGTTGATGAATTGAATAATGATTGTGCATATATATAAATAGTTTTTTTGCAACTGCGTAATTACCTACACGCCGAAGTGTGCTTCTGTAGGCTTGGAACGTACTGGGCTCTCCTAACATTCAAGCCCATATGATTTAGGGAGAGTTTGCCTGGCGACTGGCCAGTGGCGACTCAACTGTCACTTTAAATTGATATCTAGTTTCGTATAATATACCTATTTGCTATTGATTGCAGTACATCCAATAAGGAACCATAATTACATGAAATATCATAGATTAAGTTAGTAATTAGAATTTATTGCTTTGAATATACCTCTATTGTCTTTTGTTTTGTTTATTAATATTTATGTAAAACATGGCCTGACCGGCCTGACATATATATATATGTGACCGTGTCACGACTACTCCGGTGGTCCGAAGGCATGCCCGAGGGTCTCGTCGTCCGAAGGCGTGCCCGGGGGTGTCGGGTGCTGGGATTCCATGATCTCGAATACCGGCACTGACCGAGTCGACTCGGCCGTGTCATGATGTTTTATGGGCGTGAGTGGCCCAGAGGTCGTGGAATTCCCGAACTCAATTGCAATTAGCTTGGGGCAGGTTTTGGCGCTGCATGAACTGCATATTTTCATGCAGTCAATCTATCGCAGCGTCATTTCCAAGCTAGGCACTCGGACCAAGAGGACGCTCATTGTTCCTCCGTACAAGTTGTACAGTTCTGACTCTCGAGAACTGGTGAGTTGGTCTTAATAACTTTGTTCTCTTTCATACTTAAAGCACTTCATTTACTCTGCAGTGAATATTACAAATGAATATTGCATATTATTATACGATTACTATGTTGGACAGTGTGGTTGGATGATCACTGCTTAAGCATGTGTTCGTTACAGATATTATGGCCACTTAGACTGGCGGTGATAAGAGTTTGATGCTACACTAATTAATGTTAAATAATATCAATGCTATGGAAGCTTTCTATTGTTTCTAGTTCAGTCACTCTGCTGTGATTGACAGCCTATTGCTAGCACGAGCGCAATAATAATTGGGAAGATTCCTGGTATTACTGATAAGTAGGCATAATTGATTGGATCTTTTATCAGGTCTGCACATTGGTGAGTTCGTACATGCACACTTGAATATCTTCATATTAAGCATGGGGACTAGGTGTTATGCAGTGTATTGTCCCAATTGTTGCAGGTTGTGTGTATTACGGTGTGTGGAGGCAGCCAATACTGTGGGGCCTGAGACGCCGCATGAGGTCAATGGGTCAGGCCAGCCCGTCCATGGTTAGTGGATGCTATAGTAGGAAGGAATGTCATTGCGTGCCAGTGTATGAATGTGCATGGTGCGAATGGGTGTAATGACATGGTCCTGACAGCGACGACAATGAAGTTGTGCTCGTAGGCGATCATGGTTATGGAAGAGAGTGGCACAAGTATTAAGGGTAACCGTGTCTTGGTACTATTATTATTATTGTGATGTTATGTTATTACATGAATTACTATTGGATGTCCCCAAGGGCTGATGGAGAAGATGGCGTCACGCTCAAGTGATTAAGAAGCCCATAGAGATTGGTACCATCGTGTATTTTGAGGCCTCTGTAGCTTGTGTTCATCTATGTCCCTAAATTGTTTGAAGCTAGTTACTTGGGCGACAGGGCGTGTGTGTGCGTTCGAGAGAGAGAGAGAGAGAGAGAGAGAGAGAGAGAGAGAGAGAGAGAGAGAGAGAGAGAGAGAGAGAGAGAGAGAGAGAGAGAGAAGAGAGAAAGAGAGACGTGAGGTGGATTATACACATGTAGCAGTATAACTATTAATCCACGCATGCTAATGATATACATGTATACATTATATTATATGCTTACTGTAATGTATGTCCATTGCTTTGGATTTATTCACAGTAAGGATGAGGCAGTGAGCCAGGGATGCCGGTTGGCGTGGCTGCACTGGGTTTTAGTTCTCTTTAGTTTTTAGTACTTTTAGTTTCTTGATTTTAATTCTTTTTAGTTTTAGTTCTTTTTAGCCGTTTACAGTTTTAGTTTATAATATTAGTCATTTACAGTTTATAGATACTATAGCTTTTCTTTTTGTTCTTTTTGGTAAACTCCAATCATTGCTGGGCTACATAACCCTTTTCTTTTTTTTATATATAATAAATGTGGTCCCTGTCGTGGAAAAGATCCTGGTGTGGTGTTGCTGTGTTGTAAAGGTCGTATGATTGTGAGCGAGCACCACGGTGTTGGGTGTTGAATGGTTAATTGTCTTCTAAATTCCATCCATACACCACCACATATACTCTAGTTGTTTAATACTTTTCTTCTGTGGTTGTGTCCGAGTGTGAGTTAGCTGCCTCTCGTGCAGTCGAATGCTCCCCAAGACCCTAACTCTGCTCGTGACAACCATGTGTTTCCTTCTCTCAAGAGTGCGCATGCTCGGCCGCCGTGCCAAAAAAATAAAAATAAAGACAGCGGCCGTTGGAAATTAGGAGGTGAGGATGAAGTGCAAAGCGTCAGGGTAAACATCACAATTGTAGATGACGTAAATGAAACAAACAAATAGATCGAAAGGGAAAAAAAAACATGAAGAAAAAAGGTAATAGATTTACTAACAATAAGACATTGCCTCAATAATGACGAAGGGAGAGAAATACGAGACTGACATCCCATGCCAGGTTCTCTCCTCATTGGCTGTGACCAGAACAACATTCACAAACTATTACAAGACCTAAAAACGTAGTGTATAGTTGAATTATTGCTTTCCTGTACAGAAGAATGAGCAATAAAAATAAAATTTTGAGCCGTTGGTTTTGAGGGCGAAATAATTCTGTTTATTCGATATTTGAATGGAAATCGAGTTTTCAATTTTTGCGATAATAAATTACGCACATAATGGTGTTGGCAAGTCTTTGAGCATTGAGATAGAAACATTGAAAGCTAAAATCTCTCAACAGCCTCTCTCTCTCTCTCTCTCTCTCTCTCTCTCTCTCTCTCTCTCTCTCTCTCTCTCTCTCTCTCTCTCTCTTTCTCTCTCTCCTTCTCTGTCTCTCTCTGTCTCTCTCCTTCTCTCTCTCTCTGTCTGTCTACATGCCTCTCTCTCTCTCTCTCCTTCTGTCTGTCTGTCTCATGTCTCTCTATCTCTCTCCTTTTCTCTCTCTGCCTCTCTCTGTCTCTCTCTCTCTTTTTGTCTGTCTGTCTGTCTGCCTGTCTCTCTCCTTCTGTCTTTCTGTCTGTCTGTGTGTGTCTCTCTCTGTCCTTCTGTCTGCCTGTCTGTCTGTCTCTCTCTCTCTCCTCTCTCTTTCTCCCCCAATGCCTCTCATTCTCTCCCTCTCTTATCACTACCTGTCATAAATTTCACTAAGCAGAGGCGCCTTGAATGAAGGGTTTTGTGCATCTCACAGTGATAAAAACACCAAAAAAATGTGGATGGAATTTTTACTTGATTTACTACCTGAAATAATAAAAGTTAAGCTATGTACACAACAGCCAGTGAGATATCAAGACAACTGTTAAGTTACTTTCGTTAAGTTCTCGCCTTCCACAGTTTGCAATTAACTGTAGGGTATTCAAAGTACTGCTTTAGAATTAAGAGGAGGGAGGGGAGATGGAAAGGCTGAGGGAGAGAAAATCAAAGAGACGAAAAAGGAAAAGGAACAATCAAAATCAATCAATAAATCAATCAATAAACCAGCCAATCAATGAATCAAGCAGGCAATAAACCAATCAATTAATCAAACAACCAATGAATCAATCAATAAACCAGTCAATCAATCAGCCAATCAAGCAAGCAAGCAGTCAATAACATGTATAGTATTACACAGCGCTTCATCCTGACAAATGCAAGATTTAGTCACTCTACAGACTTTTGAAAACTTATAACTTAATTCATCAATACAGAGAACATACTAAACTTGGGAAAACAGTCAGAAACAGCCGAGAACAGCAATTAAAAAGCTGTCTTTTCAAGTGTTTGTTAAATATGAATTACATGAATATAAATGTTTGATTTAGACCTAAAGAACACGTCGATTACCGTGAGAGAGATCGCCCACAGATATGATGCTTTTAACGAAGTGGTGTCCCAGGAAGCCGGTAAATCTATACCACGTGTACTTTTGTTATGGCAAAACATTTGGTATCCAGGCAACCACGCTACATCAACAGTCTAAAAGGCAAATGTATACAAACACGACGCCCATTGTAGGTTTCTGGAATACGCACCCCTCAGTCTATGTTTTCAGACTAGAGTAAATCATCACCCCTCCCCCCCTTCCCCATTTACACACACACACACACACAGACACACGTTTTCCTACAGTCGAGTGAGAAACTTCTGGGCCTGACGTATGATGTCAAAATGCTAACTTTAATAATAATAAAAATAATGAAGATCATCCAAACAATTGCTCTAGGCACTTTACAGAAAGTCTTTTTCTCTACATCTGCAAATCACTCTCTCTCTCTCTCTCTCTCTCTCTCTCTCTCTCTCTCTCTCTCTCTCTCTCTCTCTCTCTCTCTCTCTCTCTCTCTCTCTCTCTCTCTCTCCCTCTCTTTCTCTCTCTCTCTCTCTCTCTCTCCCCTCTCTATCTCTCTCTCTTTCTCTCCCCCTCTCTTTCTCTCTCTCTATCTATCTCTCACTCTCCCTTCTCTATCTCTATCTATCTATCTATCTATCTATCTATCTATCTATCTATCTATCTATCTATCTATCTATCTATCTATCTATTTGTCTCTATCTCTCTATATCTCTCTCTCTCTCAAAACATAATCGATTGCATACACTCTTATGCTAGACATACATTGTATACATAAAATATCATAAAAACCACAGAAAAACTGTGGTCGCAGCAGGGCTATAAGCAAAGTCAAAATTGGGCAAAAAGAAAAGGTTGTATGTTGCAATGCCCCGCGTGAGAAATAAAACCCAAACAATACAAAGCAAACTAAAGAGAAGACAGAAAATGCATAAATTTTCGGCTTTCGCCTTTGTCAAGTGAAAAAAAAAAAAAAAACGAACAATAAAAGACTTCAACAGGAACGAAGTGAAACAGTTTACTTAGCTGCGAGTTCTTGCTTCTTTAGCAGCACCAATCCATGCATTTGGCGGACGGACGTGCTTTGGTGCTGCTGACGAAGCAAGAACTCGCAGCTAAGTAAACTGTTTCACTTCGTTCCTGTTGAAGTCTTTTATTGTTCGTTTTTTTGTTTTGTTTTTTTTTTCACTTGACAAAGGCGAAAGCCGAAAATTTATGCATTTTCTGTCTTCTCTTTAGTTTGCTTTGTATTGTTTGGGTTTTATTTCTCACGCGGGGCTTCGCAACATACAACCTTTTCTTTTTGCTCAATTTTGACATTGTATACATAGACAAACACACAAATAACATATTATAAGGCAGAAATTAAACAATAAAACAGCAAAAATAAAATAAATTGAGAAAATAAATGGATTGGGAATGTCGAGACTTCACAACTGAAAGTGTTTTTTTTTTAAAGATGGGTTTTTAGACCAGTTTTGAATGTTGACTCAGTAGATGCTTCTCGCAATGATTTTGGCAGCGAGTTCCAGATATACGAGGCACAGTGTGTAAATGCTCTGCCTCCTAGTTGAAGCTGCAAAATTTCTAAAAAAAATAAAAAACACTTCAATTGCTGGTTGTTCGGATTCTGAACACAAGACTCGGTGGTCATCTCTTTCAATGGGAAAGTGATAAATTTTGTCCGTGTGAATGTATTTAAAAAATTATGTAAATTTTTTAATACTTTCATGCTGTATAAAACACACAAGGCTTAAGAGAGACAGAGACATCACCAATCAGTAGATATTTCAGATATAGAACCACAGAATAGAGATACTACCAGAAGTGACACAAGGCAAGACTAGGTCATAATTTTTGAGTACCCTTCGTCATTTTGGATGAGATCAATATTTATTATTGTTCGTAGCTAGGCACTCGCGCAACGGTGTTTAATGTACCATCAGATAGTATGTAGCTAGAGAGATCTCACTTCCGCCAGATCACGAAACTAGGTCACGGCGGTAACAAAAATTGAAAGAGAACGTCTTCACCAAAGACACTGTGTGTATCTGTTTACTGTGGTTTGTTTATATTTTGGGATTGATTGAAACTATTTAGAGCCGCTTGTAAGTTCTTACACCCCGTGGGAATATACAAACGGGTATTGTCTACCGCCAATCAAGTCAAGTGAAATTGCATTTCATCCAAAATGGCGGTGGGCATGAGTGGGCTTCTTTCGCTTCTTGTAGTTCCCTATTCTGTGTACTGGACTGAGCTTTGTTTTGAACACCAATAGGCCCATTGCGAATGGCGTCACAGAGTGTTTTTGTTTTGTAGTTCCGACACCTAAAATGGCGGGTGGATCAGCTGATGAGTGTAACTTCGAGATATGTCTAAGCGGTTAAAATGCCTGCTGGTTGCATTGCAGTTGACTGTTATGACAGGGGTGAAAAGGATGGATCCAAACTGGTCAGATTCCCTACCATCCGTGTAAACAAGGGAGAGGAAGTGAAAGAATTGACCGAACGTCTCCCATGTGCGTGAACGCACGTGTCATTGTTTACTGTAGTGAACTTTTTCTTAGCTCGCCGCCGATTAGTTCGCGACGCCTGAAATGCTCGCAGTTCAAATCAGCTAACGAATCAAAATCAATGCTACCATCGCCATGATTAAGCGTCGGTCCTGACAGCTAAAATGGCCGATGTCCGAAATGTGCCTAGACATGACAGTCATGCAATGTTCAGACAATCTTGTAATTCTATTTTGACAGCAGATACCAAGACATCTATTTTATCGCTACTAGTCAGAGGTAATTTCTGCCACAAAGTAAATTACCTTTTGCTGTGTGAGATCGGAATGTTCAAATCTATTTCCTGATTTCGAGGGGGCATGGTAAAATATCTTAACTCGACTTTTCTTTTTTTTTTTTCAAAATTGAGATATTTGGAATGCTTGTAACCCTTGACTGCCAACAGATTGTGGTTTATCGTTTGTCTTAAAGTCGGAAAACTATGAATTTAAAGAAAAATTGTTTTATAATATCGTAAGTCGTAAGGCGGATAAAGAATAATTTTTTTGTTGTTGTCACAGCTGAGATACAATAGTTTACCACACGGCTTTGGATTTGTCATTCTTTTCTTTTTCTTGCAATGCCGTCTGTGCGGCAAAAACAACACACTAAATCTTTGACATTTTTTCCCCACTTCAAACAAACTAAATAGACGGAAAGATATGCTCATCGACAAATGTTCTGTCAGACTGCCAAAGTAATTTATTTGGCTGTTGCGTTTTTAGAGAGAACGGAACTCCTCGAATTCCTTGAAAAGCTCATTTTTCCCCTCAAGGATTGTTACACAATACATCACTTCTAGTCTGTTTGTTTGTGTGCAGTGCAGGCAGGAAAGAGGGAACAACAGATCGAGGGTCGCACGGTAAAATGTCGTAACTTGACCTTTTTTATTTTTTAAAAATAATATACTATTTGGCATGTTTTTAGCCCCTTACCTGCCCGCCAGTTGTGTCATAAGATGGAGTTTGTATAGACACCTTTTCCTAAAACTGTCGTATCTGGCTTTGACTACTTTTCAGGAGAAGCTAAAAACTATTTAATTTAGCACAACTGGTCTAGTCACGATGATTTTTTGAAAGACTGCTGTTCGATTATTTTTCGGCTTTGGAGTCTAGACTCAAGATCATTCAATGCGGCTTTGAATTTAGCTGAAAAAGATGGATTTTTTCGAATTTTTGAGTGGTTGGGAGCGATGACGAAATTATATTCTGAAAACTAAGGGTTAAAAAACTTTGATATTTTTGTTGTTTTTTTTTAAATATCGTAACTATTAAGTCTCATCAAGAAAGTTTATCAGTTTTTTGCTTCACTTGAAAAATTTGTGAACACAGACTTACGATAGTTTAGCACGCGGTCGGTGAAAGGGGATAAATGCGGATGGACAGAACAACACCGCAGAGAGAAATCTGGCTCCCATTTAAAGATGGCAGGGCAGAAAAATATAAAAGTGACAAGACTGAAAAGAATGGGCACTTGGGCATGCCTTGGTTTGAAAGACATGCCCCAAATGTGATGATGATTCGGATAACGACAATGATAATAATCTGATGACGATGATGAATGACAGCACTGATGAGAAATGAAAGGAATTAAAAACGAAAAGAAAAAAAAAAAAACTATTGCAAAAAAAAAAGTTGAAAGATGTAAGCTACGAAATCCTGATTTAAAAAAGACAACAAACAAACAAAGCCAATGTTGGCGTACAAACCTACTTAAGTCGGGCGTAAATTTTAGCGCTAGGCTAGAGAAAGTTATGAATGAAATAACGTTGATAAAGATATCTCTCTAGCCAGATTTAAATCACGAACTCGCGCGGTTCCCGTATCACACACTGGCACAAATAGACACAGTTAGAGATGATGGATGTTCTAGAGGAGTTTGAGGCGGACTAAGTTTAGGCTCGGTGGGAACTTTAGCCGTGATTCCTTCAGCTTAGAGGGCAAGGAACAGATTTGTAAAAATCCACCAAGTCAAGAATTTTTTTTAGGATTTTGAGTGTTGGAAATGGGAGCGAACTCAGGAGGCTGGGGGCGAGGGTTGGAATGGGGATGTGTAGGAGGTAGATTGGTAGATAAGAAAAGTGATGAGAATGTAAAGTGTGAGAAAAGGGGGGGGGAGGGGTCAGACAGAGAGGAGAGAGCGAGAGGGAGAGAGAAAGAAAGAAAGAGAGAGGGAAGACAGAGGGACAGACGCACAAAGACAAATTGCACAGATGGGAAAGAGAGAGAAAGAAGAGGCAGAGAAAGAAAAAGAGAGAGAGAGAGAGAGAGATAGAGAGAAAAGAGGCAGAGAAAGATAGAGAGGGGAGATAGAGAGACCAAGAGAGTGAGAGAGAGAGAGAGAAAGAAAGAAAGAGGCTGATCGACAGAAGGAGGATAAAATAATTTGAAAGAAAAATTTAATTTAAAAAAAAAAGCCAGATAGGACATATTAACGAAACAGGATTTTGATGACGATCTATGGAGGAGGGGGGCGGGGGAGTTGGGGTGCGAGAATTTACTCTCGGATAAAATCAGTAAGAAAAGATAGCAATCAATGCAGGATAGAAAGATAGAACCAGTCCTAACTGACAGAGATTTGAACTGGGTGAAGTGCCTAGAGATACACGCTACACTGGGGTAAAGTGAAGTGAATGAGATTACATCCTGGCATTTTATCACTTTAATTGGAAAGTTGGAGGCTGGAGTTCCTTTCGTGTCTCTTGTCGGATAATCTTTATGTTCCCCGCAGAAGACTGGCTGATAGCAGTATCACCTGTCGTAAAACGTAACGTGAAACTGTCGTGTACCAACTTTTGCTTACTTGTTTTACGGCCACTTCTGATAATGAAGAATCTGGTCATTTATAATTTGTTTACGAGGATTACAGAGGTCCAGCTTGTCTTCCGTATTCTAGAAATCTCCTTGGAGAAGTTTTAATCAGTAGCGACATCGACTACATTCACCATCGTTATCTGTTTTTCTGCTTCGGCCACGTCCTCGCAGACATCACGACTGCTACTTCTTAATTACTGAGTCTTACAATTGGTATGATATTTCTGTTGGATGTACTATTCTGTACTGCCGCTTTATGGGGACACGGTGGTCTAGAGGTAATGTGCTTGCTTCTCATGCCGAGAGTACCGGGTTCAAATCCCAGTCGGTGCAGGCATGTCAGAATTTTCTTGAGGGGGGGAGGGGGGGAAGTCCTGTCCCTGTTCCTATGGTAGTCATGATCTAGTCTTCCCGGATAAGGACGAAGAACTTCGAGGGCCCGTGTGCACGTTAAAGATACCTTGGCAGTGGAAACCGAGAAGAGCAGGCCAAACAGGCCGCTGCCTGGGCAAAATTTAATAAAAATGTATCGCTACCACTCCGCTCCCCCCCCCCCCTAAAAAAACACGCCGGCCGGAGCTGCAGTGTGGCGACCATGTGTCCACTCCAGTTGTAACTGGGCTGCACTTACACTAAGGCAAATTCCCTACATGAGATTAAAGAAGTATACGAAATACAAAATAGAAAAATACAATTAATATAATGACTGATGCCCCTTGTATTTTAATGATCGGGACTGCAGCAACCACCACAGTACATGTTAACGCTTTGTAAACAGCTATGACAGTGGTATAATGATAGTGAAAATGGATACGTGGGAGATGTAAGTAAAGCTTTGGAGCCCTAGTATTGTACGTAGTCACTCTGACTTGTAGAATGAATGTTCTCGTGAAGGAATGATAGTAATATCATTGTATGAAGCACGTACTGTAATAGTCGTAATTCGCATTTCCGGGTAAAAACACGGAGTAGTAAAGCGTCAAATGTGCAGCCCAAGGGGCATCATTGGCCAAGGGAAGCTATCTGATTCCTGACATTTAAAACTGCAGGCAAAGGTTGACGGGTGTAAAACATTAGCTCAAGTTCCCCCCGAAATGCCTGAACATCACGAAGATTTACATTTTATTGCACCGCCAGGGACATGTGTCATGAAAAATAGCAGAGAGATGCGTCTTTCTCTCAGCTTATGTAGATGATATTCATGTTATCCCTGGATTCTCTGTTCCCCTTTATATAGTCTGGACTTCAGGATAAACTGAGAGGGGATTAAAACAAACCCATCTGCAATAATGTCTGAGCTGGAAAACATATGCAAACTAAACAAACACTTTGTCCCACTGATTTGTTCATGAGCCAAGCAAATGCCACTTTGTCATTATAAATATCACCTTCTATTTCTCCAGTGCCTAAGATCCCAGCAGTGAAAATCTATGGCTGCAGTTTAGTTTTGCAGTTTCAGAGAAATTTTATCACCACTTAAATTGAGCACTTGCTGCGTAATTACAATAGAGACGCGACCTGAAAATGCGCTTATATTACATCACCGACGAAAAGATCCATGTTTTTGTAAACCACCTATAGCAGGACCATCTCTTTCTTCAAACATTTGATCAAAAAAGAGACATCGCTCCTTTCTTGCAGTATCACTGATGTTTACCGCCCTATTTATTTCTCAAGAAATACGTAAAAGTTTCCAAGATCTTCCATGTGGCAGCCAAGATGTCTTCTTGAATCCGCGCTTCAAAGGGTTCGACATTTTGTTTTCGTTGGACGTGAATTCTAAGTAGAGCGTCCACAGATACGTTTCTGCGTCTTTGCTAAAGGGGATAATGATATCCTTGGCTTGTCTTTGTCAGAATACTGATTGAGTGATTGATCACGTGCTGGATGGCTTCCTTGTTGGATGAACAGAACAGGTGATATCTCAAATTCTCTGCACTGTAACAAATCATCCCGGTGAACTAAAATGATTTCCTGTAAAGAACTGGTTCTGTCCGGGTCAAAGGAAGAGATGTATTCTTCCTAGATCAGTCTAAATGAAGCAAAATTCTCTGGTGATTAAAAATAGAACTTATTAGGCCATGCTAACATTAGTTAATTTATAGTTACCTAGTCTGAGAAGGTATCCAGTTACCGGTAGTTGAAATGTTACCCCTCACTTTGGAGAATAAAAAATCACCCGTGTGCGATTCGTCCAGGAGGATCATTTGTTCTACTGCAATAACTAAATAGTTTCTCGGACTGTGCAACTGAAAAATCACTCGTGTGCGCCTGGGCTTAGTCTTTCCAAACAAAAAGAAAACTGTCTTTCAGGCGACATCGTGTCCTCCCACAAGAATGCGCACAGATTCAGTATGAAACGCAGAAAATGCAGAAGGAAATCTGGAAATACTGAACGGTGCAGTGATGAAAAGATGGGCGAAATCTGATGTTTCAGGTCTGGAGAAATTTCTCTGGCGTTCGACTGAAGTTTTGTAGACAAAGAAACTTCCACCGGCTGTACCTCCCAGGACGGTTTCCCTGCTGCAAGAGGTCATAGGAGATGAGATACGTTCCTGCTGGAAATGGAGTTGACAGTCACGTTCTCCTCAGCCTGAGAATGCAACGGGTGGAGAAGAATGGCATGAACTGGGGGAAATGGAAAATGTCAGGAATTGTATTTGAAGTGAACAAGAGCATTAAAGCTGAGGGGAATACGTGGGCGATTTAGTCACAAATTGACAGTTTCTCGTGGGGAAAAGAGAGAAATTATTGGAAATTCCCCAGTACGTCATAATTTGTTTCTAGGAAATTGTCCAAAATTCTCAGAATTGGTTTGTTTCCATGACGTCACATAACTGGTGCTCCTATGAAATTTTTAATTCTATTTCGTCTTTCGCTGGACAGTCCGATCCAAGGTTTTCATACTGCCTTAAATTATTTCAGTTTTTCACTTTGGATTACAGATAATTTCTGAGAGGGCACGTGCTCAACGGCACCATGCCAAAAAAAGAAAGAAAATCATTACAAATGCACATACTCAGCTGCTGTGTGTTTGAAGGGAGCGGGGGGAGCATGCAGTCAATATCACAATTTTGGGGAAAACCCAAGTGAAACAATCCAATAGCCGTGACTCAGGATTTCTTGAGGTGATTAAAATTTTCATAACTTATATGTCCTTCAGTGAGCAGATCGGGACGGTTTGAGATTCAGATGTGACTACTCGGTTGCTTCACGCAAAGTATGAGGATGGTTCCCTGCGGACTGAAAAATTGTGGATGATCCCACATACAGCGTATTTTTTGGGGCACCTAACACATATCAGACTACTTAAGATTGATTAACGTGTCGCTACAAAGGTAGTTTGGACAAGGTCCATTCCAGGACACACACATAGGGGCCGCGCGCACTATCCCGTTTCGCCTGTTGCACGGCGTGCAAACGCAAATTTTGGCTTGCTTGGCAAAGAGTTTACCTTGCTGCACGCCACGCGAAAGATTGCTTGCATTGAACGGGTGGTTAATTTTAACATAGTGCGCGCCGGGCCTAAGTGATGCAAAGAAAGGTGCTGGTGATATACATTAATATCTGATACGTTCTTTGGCATGACAAGGTCTGTTTCCAGTCTAACATAAAGTCCAGTGACAAACGACTGTGTGTGCACAGTGGAGGAAAGGGAGAGGGGTGGGGTCATTTAAAAAATCTCATTATTTTTATTTCAGTGCAGAAGCCTCAAAGATTAACAGCTGCCTATAACAAAACAAATCATCAAGACAAGTGACATAATCAAATAGTGTTATCATCCTAATCACCATTCAACGTCTACTTTGTTCAACATCACATTTATCTGAATTTTGGTATAAAAGTCACGTGATATAATAAACTTTGATTCTGCGCGTGAGTTGTTTACATGGGGGGGGGGAGGGGCACATTTCCTGCCCACTTTTTTGTGTTTTTTTTTTAAGAGAAACTGGTTATTTCCCCTAGGAAGAGAAAAGAAAAGTCAAGGTCATCCAATCCCACGCGTCCATGCGTCCAGTAGAGGTCATCCGATGCCAGCGGTCAGCATGGGGAATGAGAAGCCCCGCATCGCCAACTCGTTAGCGGAGTTTGGTCAGTGTCACTTTGTTCCACTTCCCAGGATCGGAAATTGAAGATAAACTTGCCAGGTTTACCAACAATCCGGGCGTCACAGCTGCGGTATTGGAAGACTCTGGACTCCATCCGATTTGCTACAACAGACTTTGTCTTGTCTGGTATTTTGATTGGTAACAAATTCTGTTGTTGTTGTGGGGTTTTTTTTGCAGCTTTCCAAAGCTTTTGAGCTTAAGTTTGGAGAAACACGTGGACAAGATTACGGTCTCATTGTGCTAGAAAAAAGCAAGACGATAGACAGAATGATAAGACAGAAAGAAGGCACTACCAGAAGCGTCCACCAACCGCCTGCGTGCTTCATAAGAGTTGAGTTTAAGTGAGTTTGAAGACAACACGTCGACCTGGTAACGGTCACATTATGCCCAGGAAGAAGCATGACGATAGACGGAATACAACACAATGATAAGACTGAAGGCTGAGCGCTGGCTCACTATTTTTGTAACGATGTTTGCCACTCTGTATGTTAAAGATAGACCTATCGAGGTTATTGTAGATCTATATTTCGGTTGAAGAGGCACAATTGAAGACCATTCGTTCACATCAGAAACCTTGTATTTACGTCACATAAAATTGGGATGTTGACCGTCTGGCACCTCCCCCCCCCCTCCCCAACCCCAACCCCACCACTCCCCAAGCCCTTTCCAGCGCACGGCAGTTGGGCATGCGCACTTGAAAAGATTGATTTCTGGCACGGTAGCTAAGCATGCGTACTCGAAAAGATTATCTGCAAGCAATCAGAACAAGAGAAATAAAATTCTAAATATCGTTGGTGCGCCAGTTATGTGAGGTCAAGTGGAACGTGCCCATCGGAAGACAAGCTACAGCTTAGGATGTATCGCATTTATAGTGGACCTGCCCAGGATATGATGACAATTATCATCGAAGTGATCAATCATTATCGAATTTGTTTACTTTCTTTGAAACTGATGCAATGTTAGTGCCTGATTGGGAGCTGGTGACCTATTTCATGGCAGTTTCGATAATGTGTGTTATTTCATTCGTAGTTCATGGGTCGAGATTAGTTTCCACTTCAGGGAGAGGAGTGGGAAAGTGTAAGACTTCTATGTGTTGCTCTCCTCTGTTAATATACAAATGTATTGGATTCATTAACTTGTCAATGTTGTTAACAGTGTAATCACAATGACTTACTGTCATCACGTATTATTTAAAGACAAAACGTGCAGTAGATAAGTATGACAGAGGCTAGGTACTTTAACAATTTTACCATAACAAAAAATGCACAACCACAGATAAATAGACTGGCAGACAGACAGACAACAGGCAGGCAGACAGACAGGTAAGCAGACAGATAGACACGTACGCAGACGGTAGATGGACAGATAGACAGACAGACAGGTAGATAGATAGACAGATAGATAGACAGTCAGATAGACAGTCAGACTAACAGATAGATAGATAAATAGATAGACACAGTCAGATAGTCAGACAGACTAACAGATAGATAGATAGATAGATAGATAGATAGATAGATAGATAGATAGATAGATAGATAGATAGATAGATAGATAGATAGATAGATAGATAGATAGATAGATAGACAGACAGACTAACAGATAGATAGATAAATAGATAGACACAGTCAGATAGACAGACAAACAGATAGATAGATAGATAGATAGATAGATAGATAGATAGATAGATAGATAGATAGATAGATAGATAGATAGATAGATAGATAGATAGATAGATAGATAGATAGATAGATAGATAGATAGATAGATAGATAGATAGATAGATAGATAGATAGATAGATAGATAGATAGATAGATAGATAGATAGATAGATAGATAGATAGATAGATAGATAGATAGATAGATAGATAGAGGAATTATGCTTTTGTCTTTTGTGTTTATTTTGCCCATCAGCAGTGATATTACACAATCTCACATAAACAAAACTGAAACAAACAAAAAACAAGTGACAGTTGAATTAATATTATCATAGCAGCTTTCAACAGACAACAGTTCCACTGCCAGATAACCCGTGACAGGTCTGAGGGTAACATTGATTATTATCGTTGAAGAGAGCCAGAACGTAAGGAAAATGCGAGATCTGACACTGTTGAGCTCAGGAGAACGGGGTATCACTGTCACAAATCCCAGACTGGGAGATGTAATAGTTTATGACAGGACGACAATCACGAACAAACAAGTTTAACACTTAACAAAACAACCCATCAGACTCACACATTTATTAAACATAATTATACATATAATAGCGCAATTACATACATTATATTATTGAAATGAACTGCCGTACAACGGCCTTATTCTCACACACACTCTCCCTCGGATCCACAATCCGGTAGTTACTCCTAAAGGCACTTCGGCCTCAGCCTCTCCCTTCAGGGTCTTAATAGCACATTAATAATTCACTGGCACCGCAGTCTCTCAATATCACCTTCCTATTGTCCTACACCTTAGCACTCCCCTAGCACCTCAGCAGGGCAATAACACATTATTATTTCCATAGCCATCAACATGGCAACAACATAGTATCAGTTCACTAGCCTATCAACATGGCAACAATATAGTATCTCATTCACTCTCATATCTACGTCCCTGTCCGTGGCCTGACTGCCACGACTTTATGTGCCTCTACTGTCCTGCACTGACAGCCTCACTTCTGGCCTATGTGCGGCCTCCGGCCCTATGCTGGCCTATCACTTGTGCTCATCGAGGTGGCTCTTCGGCCCGTCCCCGACACCTACAAGAATAACATTACATTGGTATAATACCCTACCATTTCTATTCACTCCACCTCTCCTTACAACCCATGAAGCGTACACACACTAGTTCACCTTTCACTCACCACACATCTTACGGTAACACACTTCCATCGGAGTACACACTACTCACTCGCGCTACAAATCCATGACTCACTTTCATCTATCGCTCATGGCGCACATTGCTATATCCAATATCAAGGACTTCCACATTCCTCACGTATACTTATTCACATCATGGTAATAGACGAATATAATATAATACATCAATCATAATAATCAATCAACGTTCTACATACCAGTCATTACTGGAAAGACTCTTTCACTAGTCTTCTCGACTGCTCCCTTTATGTCCGCCCGATGGGCTCTTATTCACAGGTCCGCTCCGTCGGACCTTCTAACTTGCAGTGATAGTAATACCGCGCTTTCGCCTCATTCAGACCCTCCCACTACTCACAACAGCACGCTTAACTTGCTGTCTACTGTGAGCCCTTCTTACTCTACACCCGCTCTGTAGCAATCCCCTTAATTGCACTCACTCCACTCGTGACAATCACGAACTCTGTGTAATGTTGCATACATTCAGAAACTATTGTTACGTTGCTGTTGTCGTTCTCTGCTGCTGTTGATGGTGTTGTTGTCGGTGGTGTTATTGGGTATTAGAACACGGAATATTGACCACAGGTTGAGCTGAAGATGTAGGGCTTAAAAAAAAAAAAAAGAAACTTACTGTTTCTGTTATAACAAGCTTGAAATGTTCCACGGCTAACTTGAGCAGGCTGTTGAAGTGGCTGTTTGACTAATGCACCAAAGTTTTGACGTCATTCGCTTGTCTGCGTCTCCAAAAACTGTGGTGCGTCCCCCCCTCCTCACGTGCACCGTGGCTGATTATTTGCGCTTGCAAAAATTTCTCAAAAATTGGTGTTAAGTAAAAGAATGTTGTTACGAGTACGTACGTCCCGCAAGTTTTTCTGCGCTAGGGGTACGTATTTTAAAGTCTTTTGTGACTCCAGAGCTAGAGAGCTCCTTCCGAAATGCTCCTTAACAACAGCCTTAATTAATTATTCTTTCAGATTTTCTTTTTGTTTTCCTCCTGTTTTTTGGTTGAAAAGAGTAAGGGGCAGCGTTAGTGATTCGAACAGGTTTAGGGTTGAGGATAAGGACAGGGTTAGGGATAGGCACGTATATGTATGCGCCTCTAGGGCAGAACTCTTGGGAGGGGTACATACTAATAACAACCAGCCAACCGACAAAAGAAAAGGACTTAGAACTCTCGGGAGAACAAACCATATGACCCGGGAACTTCCGGCAAAAGACAAAATCAAATTGAGAATCCCCAGGATACGGGACAGTCCTTACACTTTACTTACAGACAATTGTGTATTTATTGTCTTATTATTTTGTCTTCGTACTTTCTTACTTATCTATTTATTTACCCATTGATTCACTTTAAATTCTTTTTACTTATTTGCGTATGAACTTACCCATAGAGATATCCTTTTGTTAATATAATAAGTTATGGTTTTTTTTCTCTGTTGTTTTAATTATGTCCTTATATATTTATTCAGTTATCTCTAATCACCGTGGCATGCTTAGAAAGAACACATTCCAAACAGCATTTCAATTGAAGACACCCCCCCCCCCCCCGCCCGCCTACCCCTCTTTGATGAAAGAAAAAATTAAAATTGGAATCTTTCATAGGAGCAAACGTTCTGTGGCGTTTATCGTAACAAACCAATTGCTCATGTCATTTCTCGACACGACTTCTGACTCATATCCTACATCGGGAAATATCAGATTTTATTTCTGGAACGCTCACAGCTCTTAATATCAGGTGTTTATCTCATGTGTTACAGTTTACGATATCAGATAGGCCATGTTGAAATTATTACGGCCAATCTGGAACTTAATGATATCAGTGTTACATTCACGCCATACCAATTACATTTTGAGTCTGTTGCGTTGATGATTTTTCTCGGGAGTCTTAACACAAGTCAGAGCACTTCAGATTGATTAACTTGTCGCTGCGAGGGAAGTTTGGATAAGGCTGGTACCAGGACACACACAGTTTTCCTTAGGTGATGAAAAGAAAACTGCTTGTAATCACAGAGTGATACTCCTTACATTCTTTGCCCTAACAAGTTCTGTTTACTGGGGAACATGAAATCCAATGACAACTTTCGCCTGTGCGAGCTGACGTATTATCTCTACACTACATTTATGTATTTGTATTTGTATACTTCTTTAATCCCATTTGGGAAATTTGCCTTTGTGCCATTGCAGCCCAGTTACAACTGGAGCAGGCACGTCGTCGCCACAGTGCAGCGCCGATCGGCGGGTTTGGTTGTTGTTGTTGTTGTTTTTTGGGGGGATGAGGACGGAAGGGGGAGGGAATGGTAAGGATGAATTTTTATTTAATTTTACCCGGGCAGCGGCCAGTTCGGCCTGCTCTTTACAATTTCCAACTGCCAAGGTATCTTTAACGGGCGCAAGGTGCACAGAGGCCCTCCGAATATTTTCATCCTTATCCAAGAAGACTAGGTACTCGATCCTACCCCCTAATAGGATCAAGGACACGAAAATATGAGAAAAATCCCAAACTTCCAACATGCCTGCACTGCCCGAGTTTTGAACCCGGGACCCTTGGCATGAGAGGCCAGCACCTTGCCTCTAGACCACCTTGTCATCCTCTTCTTTTATAAATTATGTCTTCAAGGATTAGGCCAAACTTCCACCAAGCCAAAAGTAATTCATTAAACATCTCTCTGGTTTGGGTTTGAGTTTCAGAATGGGTTATACGCCACGTCGGCACGACAAGGGCCACTCTGGGCCTTTCACGGTCTATTTGGGTACATTTTTTATGTTTGGTATTCAGAGCTACATCAATATAAATTTGACAGACAGAAGTAAATAGTTCCGGAAAAATCTTATTACATTGGTAAAATTCTCAAAATTTGTTTTGTGAGGAATTTAAAATGAGTTTTGTAAATGTGTATTAAATTTTGGTAACCCCCCCCCCCCCTCCAAAAAAAGAGAGAACTCTATATAACTGATATTCCTTTGGTATTGTTGTACTTATGGTAATGATTTTGATTGCATTTCAACATTTCTCCTTCTGTTGACATCAGGCACTCATTTTATTGACTCCTGGTTTTATATCTAGTTTGATGTTCAGCCGTGACACATATATTGGTGTGTTTTCACTCACGATGACCAAAATTATATGCTGAGCGCTGGTGCACGGCGGCTGAACTTCGCACACTTGCAAAGATTAATTTGTGGGAGTTTTTTGTTTTGTTTTGTTTTTGGTACAGCGGCTGAGCATGCCCACTTGCAAAGATTGGCTGAGACTGTTGGGAAAACGAAATACGATAAAAGGCTTTGGAGCTTCCAGGAAAGACGACATGAAATTTAAAAGTTCGTAAGAGCACAAGTTCTGTGACGTCAGTTGGAACGCAGCATTTACTGCAAATATTTTTTTAAGAAAGTAGGCTTCGGTGGAGGTGGAGGTTATCTAATATTTAGAAACGGGTTCATGAACTGTTTGAGATTTGGATAAGAGAGTGCTTACACGCTGTTCTTTTTCATTTTCTACGAAGATTATTACAATACAAGTAGCCTCGGGCGACCATAAACTCATTGCCACTTCCAGCGAAAGAGAGTGTGATGATTTACACTTATGAATGCTGTAGGTCAAAAGGAATCCAAAGCTGGTTCATTTGTTTCTTTCTCTGACACTTTTTTTTTTCTGTGGTCATGGATCAATTACCATCTCGCATTAACTAGCCGGAGTCCTCTGTTAAGCTATGAAGAGAACTCAACATCAACTCTTCTACCCGGCTTGCCGAAGATTTCTTGGCCAATTTCTCACACAGTGTTAGCGCAGTGCCCGCTTTCTGAACCGCAGAGCGGCTGCTTACTCCAATACCCCGCGTATTGTACAAGAGCCTCAGCGTCGCGCTACGAACCCGTTTAGTCCTGACGGGCAGCGAGTATAAATATCGCACTTACCGAAATTCTGGGACGGGTACACGTTTTTGACAGGTGGCGTCTCCATTGTGAAGGAAACTAAAACGCCAGCAAATCCTCACTACTGTCAGCTTAGTGCTACATTGCAGTGTATAAAGGGGTAGGAATTGAGACATTTCTATTTGCACTACTCGTAAAAGGCGATTATAATACGTCTTTACACTTGTATAAGACATTTAGAATACGTCTTTATACCCTAGTTTTGTTTTTGTTTAATGCTTTTGTGTGTGAGAAACGTGCGGTAAGAAACTGTTGTTCGAATTTGTCAAAGCACGAAGAATTTATCACGCGTATGTGAAAAGGATCTTTTCTCCGGTTTCTTTCAGAGAGTGTAGTCATTAAAAAGGCAGTGACTGTACATACAGACTAGTCTGTGTGTGACGCGATACAAATCACTTTCACACCTTTGGTTTCTCATACTGGGTGTTGGCTGCTGCTAGTGGCAAACGTTACACTAGTTCTATTTCTTGAATCAGACCATTCGTCAATTTAAAACACCACGGTGAGTCGGCGTCAGATTTGAGGATTAATAGTTGTTTTCTACAGACTACAGGTGAAAATATTGTGCTGTTATTTATTTATTTATTTTTATTTATTTATTCCTTCAATCATTTACTTATCTATTTATTCATTTATTTATTTATTTACTAGATAATTCGTTCTTATCATCAATAAAAGTTTGATTATCACATCGAACCTTCAGCAATAAAAATATTTTATCTATTGACGTGCACACAAAAAATCTAATTTTACCTGCACCATCAGCATTTAAAGCTTAAATTGTCAGTGTGTAAACATTACATCAGATTCAGGTGTGCGTCCGAAAAAAAGAAGGGGAAAAAATCTCTTAAGTGATAAATTGTACTTGATATTAATTTATTTTTTTTTCTTAAATACCCCAACAATTTACAGGTTCTTCATTTTTGAAATTCAAAATAACATAATTTTCTTCTTGTCGTCGTAATAAGTAATTATAATAATATTACATCGAGGGTTGTTGTTTTTTTATATTGTTGTATGTAACATTTTGTCGATTTTGAGGTCTTTGCCATGAACGTGGTTTTCTCACTCCAAATTTCATTCTGTCCAAGTGTCATTCCAAATCGGTTACAAACTTTTCGAGATATGTGTTTTTGACGTAATGTTTTATGTGTTTTAGTCCTTTTGCCGACCAAATTTTAATCTTGGTTTCCTCGAAAAGGCAAAAATGCACAACTAACAATGTGGCAGGGCGATATTCTGCGGCATTTTCCCTCTGGACTTTTTTTTGTAGTTGTTGTTTTCGGTTTTGGAGGGGGGGGGGGGGTCCCCTTTACTCTCAGTTTGGAAAAATCCTGCCCCTCCCCCCCCCCCCTCCCCCCAAATAAAAATTTACTTTTAGGAATGTTTTGACATTAAGCACACTTCCAGGCTAGACGTTGTTACTGTATACGACAACACGATCATCTCTTCTCCCTCTCAAATATCCGGAGATTTATCATGTGCGTTTTTGCTTTCGCATTATTTTCAGTTTGTGAAAGCGAAACACACGTATTTACTTTGCCGTTGTTTTGACTGCTATTGTCACAACACGAAAGTTTGTGTTGAGTTCCATATCCGTCGGAGTTGATGACGTACAGCTGGAACAGGAGGGGGCATTTCTCCGGCCTGTAATTTCATCTTTTGGGAGGGGGGGGGGGAGGCGGGGGGAGAATGAAAAGTTCATTTCTTCTAATGGCCTCCAATAAATAAAAAAAACATGCTTTAAGACAATCTCATTATCTGACGTGTATCATGGTCGTAGTACACACGAAGACTTGCTGTGTCTCTGTGGCATTTAATTTAATTGTAGGCTAGGTGCTTAGATAGCATGAATGTGTGATTTTTCAGTGCTGGGATAATGAGTCCACTAGTACAGTTTGCATCATTCGGATGTCAGTAATAGTTTCATGAATTCAAACAAAATAAATTTGTTTTCGGAGGAACTTTGCCCGTGGCATTAATATGAATTTTTCCCAGTACAACGTGTGGACAATTTTTTTTTATTTTTTACAGGAAACATTAAATTCTAGATAGAGATTTCAGGTGGTTCTGTGGGATACTTATTTTCCGAGTGAAATTCTGTATCTCCTTTGGAGATAAGTTTAATTTGAGAGTTATTTCTCCGATGCAATTCTCGTTGATCTAGTCCTAGTTTTTCCTAAAATTGCAGATAATAAAAATAGCAGTCTTAACACATGGGTACACTGGGGCAGTTGCCTGGGAGCTCCATTGGTTTAGGGGGCCCCGTGGCCCATGCATGCAAATTTACGCTGGTTTTTGAAACGGGGAAGAAAATCCAGTACATTACAAATCCCGTTGTCCAGCGGCCCATAATGACGTAAAGTCGGCCCTGGCTGTAGACTAAAACTTAATTGTAGATGATGCCATTGAGACTCTAATTAGAACATGCCAGATTATTGAATATGTTGTTCCCTAAACCAAACAGGAAATTACACAAACCTGAACACTGAGTAAATGCGACTGAGGTAATTTCAAATGATGCAGTGCTGTCTGCGCCAATGGTTTCCACAGAAGGTTTATTTTCACTGAAGTTCAGCCACGAGATGTCAGTGTGAAAGAGCTGAACGAAGTACCCATCATTTCAGGCCTAAATGTATCCGCGACAGCTACATTGTCTAATAATTAATCACTTACGCAACTGAGACTAAACTTACTTTTATATGAAAAATTTCATCCATCAGTAGAACATCATAAATCGGTTTTATCTAATTAAATTCTTTTATTAAATTTTACACATTGAAAATTTAGGAAAGCTACATTGGTTATTACATGTACTTACGGTTCAATTGGGGATTTCCCATGCATGAATCAGACATGGGATGAAAAACTTCCTCTCAAGTGGAAGAAAATGGATGGTGTTTTGGTTTTTATTTTATTTTTAAATTATTTTCACCATTATTATTTCTATTTTACTACTGGAGAACCCGAGACATCACGGGCCGAGGACAAACATTGAATTTCTGTTGACCTTTAATCTCTTCCTCTTGTTTTGACTGCCATTGTTTTCTCCCTCTCTCCAATCGCTCATTTTTCTGTCCATCCAAGCCTCATCTAGTTATGTTCAAACTGAAAGTGTGTCAAACACTGACTGCACTGCATTGTATTTATCGAAGGCGGCGACAAAAAAGTTTATTTTTACCGTCATATCAAAATGTTTCAAACATTGCTTGAAACTTCAATGAACACGATAGATCGATACAAAAGCAATTGGACTAGATTATTTGACACCTAAGAAAATTGATTTTATAATTTTTTAAACTATTCTTCAGGCTGGAGCGTTGAGCAAAAGACAAAAGTGGCCAATTTACACCACAATGACATACTTCTGCCACTAACTATAGTTTTATGATAAGATTTTTGTGTCATGCAGTTTACACAGTTAGGTCTATTGTTAAAGAAATCGGTGCACATGTGTTTTAACATTATGTTCATAAGCCAGTTGGCGTTTACTTATAAAATAATACCGTTTCTCAACAGCGTCTTATATGAAATATTTATCCAGCAATTGAAAAAAAAAAATTCCCATCAATTCGGACTTGAGTGGATAAAATAAGATATTTTTGTGAAGTTATCTTGATCAAAACTTTATTGTAGGAAGTAGTACAAGCCAGAGTGAGAAGTCCCGCGATTTTTGTATATATCTAAAAAAAAAATAAAACAACCTCAGCCAGCTTTACAGGTTTACATTTCACTACTTTAGTTCTTGCTTGTTCTATCTCCATTTTCTGAAGAAAAAAAAGTGGCATATAGAAGAGAGATAACCAATGCACACTTTGACACTTGTTTAAAATGCGTTGTGGCACATGTCAAGCTGTTTCACAGTTCCCATTCATTCTAACTCCTTATCATAATAACTAAAGCCGCAAACGTTTAAGGTCAAATTTCTCAGTTGTGCAAAAAGTGGAGTTCGAACAGACAAGAACTGACGCCGCGATTTTTAAACAAAAATGAACAGATGGATAAAAAATGTTGTTAGTTTGATGTTTTTTATACCTATATATTTCTTCCGGTGGGCGGGATCTCAGATTTCTGTATGCTGCACTTTGGACCTAATCTGCACTTAACTACAGTTTTCTATTTAACCTGGACAAGAAGTACGACATGAGAATAGTAACATATCCATGCTTACACGCGCTAGTCATTATTAACCCAAAGTGGCCGAGTTACTGTTTCAAGTGTTCAGAGAGTGTGTTCAAAGGCGAGTAGACGAGCTAACTACGCACATGTCGAGGGTTTGAGGGCGAGTTGAGAATATCAGAACTCAGACTCTGTGCGAAAACCACACATTTCTGAAAGCAAACAAGTGTAAAGATACTGCAGTGAGTGGCTCAGGACAAACTCTGAAACGTGTGGGCTTTGTTTCCAGCCACTGAGACGCTCCCCCGCGTAAAGCGTGGAAACACTTTGGACCAGCTCTATAAGTATAAGCACCACGTCTGTCCGTCTGTTTGTTGGGATGTTGACCACAACTGCAGGTCACACAGACCCGCAAAAGTATTGTGCTACGCTGGCGTGCTGATCTTTGAACTGATCAAATCTATTTAGTGGCATAGGACAAATTAATGTTTTCATACAGAGATTGCATCTATTGTGGCTGAGCTATAAAACTGTTAGTTTCTTCACTTAGTTACTTGTAATTATATGTTTTTTTCTACCACTTTTCCCCCTACAGTTTTCAATTGTGCGTGTTTAATAAATGGCAGTGGCTACGGTTACGGCAGCCGGTGAACACAACTCACCATTTTTCATTGTTCGGCTTTACTCCCGTTCGTACAGCAGGGCTTTCTTTCTTTGTGTTTTTTTTTCTATTGGGATACGAGCGTAATCTGCCGTAAACCTTGCCACTGCCTTAATAAATTATGACGGGAAAAAATATTTTTTTCTGGTTTTTGTTTCTCTGGGTGAGCTGAATATCATTTCTCCAGATTTCTATTTATTGAATATATTTCTGAAAATTGCTTTAGTTATATTCATAGTTTGGCCTGGCGTTGTGATTTGATTATGATGTGATTTTATTCATGTTTATGTGCATAACTAAGATATAGTTTATAATTATTGATGTTCATGATATGGCCTTATATTATATTGTATATTCACTATGTACATATTGATCTTGACCGATATGTGCAATATTGGTGATTTATTACTACGGTCGTTGTGTGCCCAGCTAAATATTGACGTCATTTTATTTTATTACATTATTCTAGACTAGACACTCTGCCTGCCTGGAACTGTCAACATGTGAAGTGCGTGACGTCACTGTGACGTCATCATGGCTTTTGTGCTGGACTCAACAGAAATGTGCTCTTGGATAGACTGGAAAACTACCAGAGAACTGACTTGAGGTACGTCATTGAACAGTTGAGAAGTTCCCCTTGTGACCGGTAAGTTTTCAACTCTCAGTGACTGTTCTTGCTCATACAAATTCTTTCTCTTTTGATTTCCATTGAATAACAACAAATTTAATCCAGGATTTGGCTAGATCAAACGTCCGATATCCAACCACCTAAATGATACATTCCACAGGCAACTTCAACATGACGTGTCATTTAGGCAATATCACTTATTCCTTCTCTTACCTCCCTTAGTTGTCAGAGAGAGAACAGAGGAAAAGTAGAAAGTCAGAAAACAGGAGAGAAAGAAAGAAAAGAATAATTCTGTTGAGCATTCGTATCTATTATTATTATTATTATTATTATTGCTATTTCTGTTATTGCTTTATATTACAATCTCTGTACAGTGAATTTTGCTTCTATTTCAGAACGCTTGGTTTCATTATAAAACACAAAGACTGATTTTGTTCTCATCTTGACCTCATTAACTTTGTGTGGATTATAACTGGATTTGGATAAACGCTCGTTACAAAACTGACATAAAGTAACTGCAAACAGCACAGACCGCTTCGTGGAAAAAATATAACACCAAAGACAGTTCAGTTTTGTCGCCGTTCAGCTTGGCGTCCATAACGACGGCTTGGACTGAAGTGATTGGCTGTGATGTAAACTCCCTAGCAGTTTAAAAAGAAACTTTGGGTGTTCTTTCTACAGTAAAAGGAAACGACTCGGCATTTACAAACCCAGCAAGACATTGGATATCTACACCTGGTGTTGTTGCTAGCAAAGTGCAGGTTGCGGCAGGCAAAATTAGCAGCCTGTTGATTTTGGAGTGAACGATATAGAGAGGTTACTCCGTAACATTGTGAGTGTCACATGTCACATTTCAAAGTGACATTTTTGTAAAAAGAAAAAAAAGTATATAACAGAGTTGGATATTTAAAATTTAAAACAAAGAGGATCATTTCGCAGAATCCTCAGCGGATCCCCCAGAATCATGGCTGTGTTCAGGAGCAGTGCCGCCCCTGTGTTCAGACAAGGGGCATGGCCAATAAAAGCATTTGTGATGACGGCCCTGCTGTGTGTGTGGTGGGGCCCCAACCTGGTCCAGGCAAGCTACAGCTACATCCGCTGTGACGAGTGTGACGAAGCTCGGTGTCCAGAGTTGCACTACTGCGAGGGTCAGCCCATCAAAGATCACTGTGGCTGCTGCACTGTCTGTTCTTCTTCCAAGTTTCAACCTCATCTCATGATAGCACAGCAAAATGGTGGTTAGTATCTATCTATCTATCTATCTATCTATCTATCTATCTATCTATCTATCTATCTATCTATCTATCTATTAGTCTATCTATCTGTCTGCATCTATCTATCTGTCTGCATCTATCTATCTATCTACCTATCTATCTATCTATCTATCTATCTATCTATCTATCTATCTATCTATCTATCTATCTATCTATCTATCTATCTATCTATCTATCTATCTGTCTGTCTGTCTGTCTATCTATCTATCTATCTATCTATCTATCTATCTATCTATCTATCTGTCTCTCTGTCTGTCTGTCTGTCAGTCTGTCTATCTATCTATCTATCTATCTATCTATCTATCTATCTATCTATCTATCTATCTATCTATCTATCTATCTATCTATCTCTCTCTGTATATAGATATATATCTCTATCTATCTATATATCTATCTAACTAACTAACTAACTAACTAACTAACTAACTGTGTGTTTCCACAAGTCTCTCTGTCTGTCTGTTTGTCTGTCTGTCTGTTTGTCTGTCTGTCTTTCCACCAGTCCGTCTGAATGTTTGTCTGACTGGCTATTTCTCTACCAGCCAATCCACTGTCTCTGTCTATATGTTTGTCCACCAAGAGACTGACATACTCCTGATGTTGACCACCCAGATACTGGGAAGGAAATATGTTCATTCTGCGGCTGATCGGGAGTTTGTCTGCCAGGTCATCTTGTACATTTTGGTTTTCTTTGGCGTCATTTCAGAATCCATTAAATGCCATCCTTCTTCTGCTTCTTCTTAATCTTCTTCATTTCTCTTCCTCTTTCTCTCTATTCTCGTGTCTCTTTCCTTCTCTTCCTCCCTCATTCTGTCTCTCTCCCTCTCTCTCTCTCTCTCTCTCTCCTCTCTCTCCCCTCTCTCTTCCTCTTTCTCCACCTCTCTCTCTCTTCCACTCTCTCTCTCTCTCCCTCTCGCTCGCCCTCTCTCTCTCTCCCATGTCTCTTTCCCTCTGTCTCTTTCCCTTTCTTTCTCCCTCTCTCTCTCTCTCTCTCTCCCTCACTCTTTCCCTCTGTCTCTTTCCGTTTCTTTCTCCCACCCACTCTCTCTCTCTCTCTTTCTTTCTCTCTGTCTTTCTAATATTTTTTCTCCTACAAGTTCACCTTGAGCTAGCCTTGCCTTTTTTCTTCTTTTTTCTTTACCTCAGCCACATTTACAACCGTTCACCTACACACATACACATCTACACAGAGCATGACGCCCTCCCGCGCATATGTATCAAATTATCAGATACGCTGACGCTAATTTAGTAGCTTCATACACGCATTAAAGCCCCAGTTTTATCAAAGATTTTCTAAATTAAAGCGTCTTTCCACTATCAATAAGCATAATCTTTAAATTTTGGGATCTTTACCGTAACATCTGCGCTGGAGCATCTAAAGAGAGAGCGAGAGAAGAAAAAGAAATAAGTGTAAGGAGTTTATCTCACCGATCCATTACCGCATTAATTACCCGAAGAAACTATCCATCTTCAGTGTAAGCAGGTAAATATGGCAGAATATTATCTGCAGAAATCTGCCGGCATATTAAATGAAAGATCTGCCTCAGCTGTGTGTTAGAGCGGGACTTTGATACGTACCGTACGTTACACCTGGGCCCAGACGTTAGGCTTACACTTTGGGAAATGGGAATTGCTATGGCAGAAACAAACGTGTGATATAGCCTGGGGAGGTCTGTCACACAGATGGTCAGACAAACGGACTGATGAAATGATAGCTTGAAGTTATAAAATTATGATGGGTAGACTCGGCATCCACGTGGAAAAATATACGCAGATGGACAGACAGATATAGATAAATAGATAGATAGATAGATAGATAGATAGATAGATAGATACATAGAGAGAGAGAGAGAGAGAGAGAGAGAGAGAGAGAGAGAGAGAGAGAGAGAGAGAGATAGATAGACAGACAGACAGACAGACAGACAAACAGATAGATAGATAGATAGATAGATAGATAGACAGACAGACAGACAGACAGACAGACAGGCAGGCAGGCAGGCTGGCAGGCAGGCAGACAGACAGACAGACAAACAGGCAGACAGACAGACAAACAGAAGGACAGATAGATAGATAGATAGATAGATAGATAGATAGATAGATAGATAGATAGATAGATAGATAGATAGATAGATAGATAGATAGATAGATAGATAGCCAGGAAATACAAACACCTTAACTCGTGTGATAAATGCTTAACCCCACTCTGTGAAGATCAACCAGGATTGTTTACTGTCAAGACAAACGGAATGCCGTGAAGGTGTTAAGAAGTGCAAACAGATTAAAAGCCGAGCCGCTACCTAGTGTATCTTCCACTGTGTGATCGCTTGTAGGAACAAAGACCTGGTGTAATGTGCCAAAATGCCGACTTCACCAACATACAGTTTCATTCCTGGGACAAAGAGTCAGACACGAATTCATTTATTTTTCCATGACATTCCCTTTCAAAGCTTTCAGCACCGCCGAAAATGCGCTTGATTTCTGTCCAGACTATTTCTGTCAGTGTCATAATGAAAGACAAGTTAGTTTGCTTGTGAGGACTGAGGCACGTGAGATAATCTCGTAGTGTAGAAATTAATGTCCTCGCCTTTGTTTGGCAATTCACAACAGAGCTTAACCCAGTCCTGTATCGGAAATATTTGTTGACTAGTTCATAATGTTTCACTTACGCCTTTCGGTTCATAAGGATTTCCTTAAATCTGATATGATTTGTACAGCATGAACGTGTATTAAGTACATAAGAGAGAGAGAGAGAGAGAAAGAGAGAGAGAGAGAGAGCGAGAGAGAGAGAGAGAGAGCTAAGGAGAAAGGGAGAAAGAGAGAGAAGGGGGAAGCGGAGAGAAGAAAAGAGACAGACAGACAGACAGACAGGGGACAGAGAAAGAGCGATATTACGAAGTACAGCTTTATCCACTTTCAAGTTCACGATGACTATTGGAATCATATACATTAGAAATGCTTTGAAGACAACATAACTCGATTTTACAGCGTACGGATTCTCTTCACCCGATGTATGACCAGTATGGTACAGTCAAGTAACAGTGCAGTATTCGTGTAGGAGTTATTACCCCAAAATTCCTCAAAACCAGCCGAGTTTCAAAATTCCCCTAAATTCACGAACGAATCCGCTGTATGTTACAAATTGTTGCAGAAAAACGCCACCATGTCGAAAATATTTCTCAAAAACATAATTGTATTTATTCAATAAATACGCCAATCTTGAACCAACATTTCTGCAACTTCCTTGAAGAAAGATAAATAAGTAAGGCTCTGGAGTGAAACGCGTACAAGTGGAGATAAACGGTTATCATAATCAGGCAAACGGCAGTTAGAAAATATACTTGGAGTTTTGCTTGGCATTGCGTGAGCTCATCATTTCCTGTGTACTCTGACGCATGTCTTGTGTACCGTCTCAAGTCTCAGAACAAGAGTTCTCGGCTTTTTGGGTCCTGTTTACCCACAGCAATAGTAACCTTTCCAAAGTAGATTTGTCTCCAGCTTGCTTTGTTCCGTGATTTGAGTTCACACGACTACCGTAACAAAGCGACCGACAAGGGGGACAGTTTAAAATACTCAAAGATGCCAAAAGAAAGGTTTTTGCCGGTTTTTCCAGTTTTCTGTGTATTTAATTGTATTTTGTGTGTTTGTGATGATTTAAAAACTGTTTTAAAAATGTTGGTTATGGTGCCAACACGATGACACGTTCATTTTTCAGATTTTTTTGCAAAAACCATTTGGCATGCCTGAATACTGTTTCTAACATTATTTTTCGCAAACTCAAATTATCATATTCTAAAGGAAGTTGGGGTTCTTGTGTAATCATGAAAGTTTTTTAAACCGCTGAGCCTTAATTTCTACAAAATATATTAGGCATAGAGAAATGCATACGTGTACGTGGGCATATTTTTAAAAAGTCTTGAAGTTCGCTGTATTTTTAATACTTTCGTTGATTCTCAGCCACAACTGAGTTGAACAGAAGAAAATGTTCCGACATTTTGACACTAACAATGATAAAAACATAAAATTATAAGAACGTTGGACCTACAGGTGGGCATTTTTCCATAACTATGTTATTCTCAGCTTCAATGTTTTTTCTTTTTAATTTTTTTTTTTTTTTTAATGTATAAATCCAGAATCAGCAGATTTACCCTCTGGGTTGGCGAAATGTAATTTACTCAAGGTTGTCCTAGAGTATAGTGCCTTAAGGCCGTTTGTAGGACTTGCTTGAAAAACGAACCGTTGCTATGAGTCTCAAAGGTAATTCTTAACTTTTAGAATTTTGATGAACTTTTTTTTCAACAATTTCTTGACAAGATCTAGAGCACCGTCAGGCTGAAATTGGAATGGCAACACATACAAACAGGGACAGGCGAGATGTAAATTATTTCTTGCTGTTTATCTGCTTGTGACACTGATAAATGATGTACCCCGGGTGTCAAAGATGGGTGATTCTAACACTGTTATTATGACGTATCCCGGGTGGCCGGAAAGGGGTGCATCCTCCGGGTCATGACAGATTGGTTGCAGTGGTGAGTTAGAAAGGATTACAGACGTGGTGATTATCGTGTTTGAGAAACGAAATTATCTTAGCTATCCTTTAGAAGCACCCTCCCCAACAAACACCCCCCCCCCGCCCCCAAAATGGAAGGACAAAAAAAATTGTGTTGTCACAGTGCGGTGTGGTATTTTTATTTTTGGGATGGGGGCGAAGTGGCGGCGATACATTTTTATCAAATTTTGCCCAGGCATCGGCCTGTTTGGCCAGCTCTTCTTGGTTTCCAAGTGCCAATGTATCTTTAACGTGCACACGGGCCCTCGAAGTTCTTCGTCCTTATCCGACAAGACTAGATTCTATCTACGATAGGGACAGGGACAGGACCCACCCCTCACCCCCCCCCCCTCAAGAAAATTCCAACATGCCTGCACCGACCGGGATTTGAACCCGGTACTCTCGGCATGAGAGGTGGGCACCTTACCTCTAGACCACCGTGTCCCCATATAATAGTGACCAACATCCACTCGACACGATAACGGCCCTACTGCGTGAGGAAAAGAAAATGATACACAGAATATCACAGAACGATAGGACAGATAGAGACCCGAGAAGAAGAGCCTGCCAACCACACAGCAACGACGACAACGACAACAACATGAAAAAAGAAATAAAAGGTTAAAATCATTTACAATTTGATCATTCTGGATAAATGACGTGTGGCAAAGTGGCAAGTCAGAGGTTCGTCTCTCTAACAGCCAGATTTCTGGGAAACACACAGATGTGCCGTTCACATAGCATCAGGCAGACTTGACACGGGCCAAAGCTGGTCATTTTATTTGTTTTGTTTGGGGGGGGGGGGGAGGACGGGGAGAGAACACTTACAGAACTATTTCCTGCATCATCTTCGAGCAAATGTTACAAGTCCCAAGTCCAGCAGCCATTGAAAGCGAGACTGAGATACAAAAAAAAGGTTCATTTAAAAACCTATTTCAGCCCGACCCCCCGCACCTGACACAAATGTGTTTCACACCATCAAAGCGGTGCAGGAAAGTGCTAAATGTGAGACCATTGACGGTGGAGGTAACTGTATTGGCAATTGTAATTTGCTTGCTAATAGAGCTGTGACACTGGAGTTATGCCCGGTCCTCTTCCCGCCCGCCGTCCTAGGGACAAACACTTGCTGCTCCTGGGCTTCTGTGATACCCAGGTGGGTCTTACTTTGGCCACTCGAGGGTGACAATTTGTCCAATACACCGTGTCCCCTTTTTGTTCCTATTTCCCGACTGTGAAGTTTTCCTATTTACCCTTAGCGATTAATTGTTAGTAGACATGGCCTCGAGCGATTACCTGAAGTTTGGAGTATTCGATGACGGCACTGAGGCGGGTATCGCCATATCAACGTAGTTCTGGTCACTCTCTCTCCAATTAAAATGTCAAGCAATGAAGAAGAGTCGCTTGTGTCAATAAAATACTGGACAGAAGAACGAATACGAATAGCTCTTGTAACCATGAGGACAGACTAATAAACTACAGCATTTGTGAACACCTCTTTCAACTATTGATTCTGAACTTCATGTACGTCTTTACTTTGTCTGTCGAAAAACCGAATAATATAGTGAGCATTTGATAAGTCCACGCGAAAACATAATTGTATAGTTGTTGTCATGAATAGTTTGATCTCCAGTCAAATGCAATTGCACATGAATGGTCTGTTACGAAACAAATCTGAGATTTTTTCAAGTCATAATATAACAGCACGAGTGATGAGAAATTCCACATCGGTTTGGGGTTCATCTATTTCACCCACCTGTGTCTCCGCCCCTGACTTTCCCTTGTGTGGTTTATTTCTACGAAAACAGTTACAACTATGTATTGTGACTAAGGCCCGGCGTTCACTAGCCGATTTTTTATCGGCCAACCAGTTGCATGATGACCAGGTCACTGAGATTCAATGAGACCTCGCACAAAAACCAACTTGTTGGATCGCATTGAAACTCAATGTCATGACGTCATTATCCAATTAGAGAACCAATCGAAATCGCCCGATGCAGGCCAGGCCGAAGACGACAAATAGTCAGTCCAACGAGTGCGCTTCCTCTGTACATTATGCATTCATGTTGTTTTCTCCAATTTTAATTATTTGTATTTGTATTTGTATAACTCTTTAATCCCATTAGGGAAATTTGCCTTTGTGCCATTGCAGCCCAGTTGTTACAACTGAAGCAGGCACGTCGTCGCCACAGTGCAGCGCCGGTCGGCGTTTGTTTTTTTTTGTTGTTGTTGTTTTTTGTGTTTTTTTTTTTGGGGGGGGGGGGGTTATTAAGTTATTATTATTCTTGTTCATGCCCGGGACATCGATGGTTATAATGTTCAGGTGATTCTCCAGAAGTCTGAGTTTAAGTCTCAGTTTGGAGAAAGCGCGTGGGCACGTTAACGGTCACATTGTCCTTGGAGGAGGTAAGACGATAGACAGAATAGACCAGAACAGAAGGAGATCCTTCCAGAACCGCCCGCGAGAAATCTGAACTCTAACTTCGCATGAAAACTGCGAGTCGGTCCCTTTGTATTCGAATACGCCAGTGGAAAAACCAGATTTCAGTAAATGTCCGAGCAGATTGTAGATCGTTTCTTTGTGAAGTGAACTATTGCAGGGCAAAAACTGCTTAATAGCTCTTAGTTCCAGTAATACAACAATGTGGTATTGACACAGGCTGGCCATAGAAAGGCTAATAGTTGACTAACACGTTATTCCGTGGAGTTGTCCAGACAATCGAACATTCATTTTCTTGCTGGCTTTTCAAACTCAATGTGGCCAGTCAAATATTGCAGGGGAAATGAACTGGGATCTTGAAAATATTCCATTTGAGGGTTCTACATTGGCTAGTTACAGTGCAAGAGTTTGTTGAATTAGCAGTAGCCGTCACGAGATCTGGGAATGTTTTGTCAATAGAAGGAATGTGAAGTTACTAGTCCCAGACATCTTAAGTCGCCACCGTTCCCTAAGACTGTAGTAACTCAAAAATCCGAAAATTTGATGTTTATAATGTATTCAAATACATTCAAATCCGCACCCGAATGATCTTGGTTACGGACCCAAGGCGAAAAATAACCAAATAGGAAAGTTTCAAAAATACATCATCACTAGACCAGTTGTGCTAAAACAAGACAGTTTTTTGCTTCACCTGAAAAGTAGACAAAACCGATTACTACAGTTTTAGGGAAGTGTGACCCAATATGGTGCTGTTGTTTTTGATGGCGGTAACATTGTTGTGCAGTGTGGTGCTGATGGAGACATCGGTGGTAGTGGTGATGGCAGTGGAGATGATGTCATTATGGTGCAGGCAGTGATGGTGCCAGTGGCGGAGAGGCTAATCGTTGTTTGTGTGTCAGTGTTACGTGGACTTAGGCACTTGCGATGTTAGGACGAAATTTTGAAACAATGGCCGTACTGTTCAGGCAACGGTAAAGTCTTGAAAAGTTAAAAGGTGGAAAAAGTAGCTGGACACGTGTCTTACGATGGATGTGTTGGTAGTTCATCGATGTCCGATGAAGACGTAGTCTGTGAACTCAACGATGGGAGCGCATGAATTGTAGCTCCGCAGTCTAAACCTGGATGCTCACAGGCGCCCTCAGGTGTCACAGCGGCAATCTGTTGTTTGAGCTGGGGCAGACGCGGTTCTATGACGTCTGTCCTTTGCCGCCTCATGACGCTGTCTCCGGTCCGGTCCGAAACCAGCTAAGATGTATGTGTTTATATCATATCAACACCAAAAGGTGGAAAAAGTGGATCATCTCACGTTGCGTTCTACCAGTGATCATGGCTCACTTGCAAATGTTACCTCTATTAGTGGCAGGTGAGACATTTGATTTCTACGAGAAAGTGATCATGAATAGAGCGAAGGATTGAATATTTGGTGCGTTCACGTAACGAAAAAGATCGATGTTTGTACGCAAAGTTAACATCAATCAAAGAAAAGGGAGAACTGAAACTCTTTGAGAGGATGAAACATCAGAAGTTGCTGCGCACACATGAAAGATGCTAAAAACAAAATTCTGCAAGGAATGTGCGTAAATAATTTATACAATTATTTATAATTTCTGATTTTGTGTTAAAGGTGATCTGAAGGTATACATCTAAGCCATATTGTTTGTATTTTCTCGCTGTAGGGCGCAGAACGAAACTTGAGTCAGAGAGGGGCTAGGATTTTCGTCTCGTGGCCGAAGTCTGAGGAGTAACAAAAAGCTCCAGTCTGTATACATTTAATTTACAGAATTCTATCACAGGTGCACGCTGACCATCTTCCCCACTAGCTGAGTGAGTCACCCAACTAGAAAAATGATCTACGTTGTTAGTTTTAATTAGTTTCACTAGCTAAAGAAAAAAACAACAACAAAAAAGGAGAAAACTCTTTCAATCTTGGCAAGAAATTGTCTGGAGTAGCCGCCCCTTATTTACTGTAAACACCTGTTTGTGCGCGAGCTGCCAAACTGCTTGGGACTCAACAGCAACACCTGAGAAAGTTCGACAACCTCACCGCTGGTTTGGGGCCCCCGGGGTAGACCTTGTGTGGGGTGGAGGGAGGATGGGGGGCGGGGGGGGGGGTTGTCCATGTCAAACCTGGTTGTGATGATTTATTGGTATATACCAGGTCAAACATGAGCAAGATTAAATTGTTTTGTTACCATTACTGTAGTGTAAGCCGACGGTCAAAACATGTCACTCCGGTCCATATGTTAACCCTTAAATTGTATTTCTTTTGGAAATTAAAAAACGAGCAGATTTAAGAAAAACTGCCGATTGAGAACAGCCCGGAAGGCGTCCCGGAAATCATAAAGGTTTGAAAAAAATATTTTTCCTTCAAGACTTCTCCGCCAGCGACTGTTTTTTTTCTTTCATAAAATTGTATACCCCTACCCGTCCAATGTCTTCTCTGTGTAAATTTAGGTGTTTTTTTGAGTTGTGTTTTGAGTTGTGTTTTTGACTTTTGTTTACATAGTGGCTACGCTTACGGCAGCCGGTGAACACAACTCACCATTTTTCTTGGTTCGGCTTTGCTCCCGTTCGTACAGCAGCGCTTCCTTTCTTTGTGTTTTTTTTATTGGGGTATGAGCGTAATCACTGCCTTTTCTTTATCCGAAGCCACGGAACTGAGATTTTAGTCAAGCAGTTTGACCACATTTGTCTTTCATCACAATGTCTTAAGTCTGTTCTACCCGAGACAATTTTAGTGGAATTTTCTCTTTTTCTGTAAAATGACCTGAGAGCTCGAAATTCAGTCTTTAGGAATCAGAACATAACACTTTAGCATTATTAGTATTATTATTATTAATATCATTTATATCTATTATTACTTTAGAAAACCCATTCTCACTATGAAGATCGGAGTAGTGATTCATCTGTGCGAAATGAGAACGTCTACTTCTACTCCATTGTGAAAACAACACTTTTACTTTGATTTCTTTTTCTAAACGATTTGCCCACTTGTGTCATGGTGACCGTAGTCTCTTCCTGACCAGAGCAAATGAACTTTCCAACAAATTTGAGTGCCAATTTTTTTAATACTCTGAGTCATGACAAAGTGGCAGCATTCCCAGTTCTATTGTGATTAAGCCAGGCTACTGAGTCCGCTCTCTTACCCATGCCAGACCTGGACACTGACCAAACCTCTAGAAAGCAGGATCACAACCTGCGAGGGGCGCTGCTTACGAAGAGCCGTCAACAAGACTGGACGCGACAGGATAAAAAATACAAAGATCAGAGAAATGGTGGGAACAACACTAGTCCACCGGCACATAGAGCAGCAGAGGCTAAAATAGTTTGGACACTTCTTGCGAATGTCCATCTACCAGCTGGCCCATCATGCATACAACATGCGATTCTCTGAATACAAGGCCAAAGAAAGACCAAGGAAGACCTGGACAAGTGGCGTCAAAGAAGCTCTGAAGACCTACAGCATTACGCCTAGACAGGTTTCCCAGCTGGCTTTGACACCCTCGAGGGTATAATCAGAATGAAAAACAAACGAACAAAAGCAACTGACTTCGCAGAGTATTGAGTGAATTGCGGTGACTAGACAAACTGTAGGAACTCACTAAACACGAGGAGACTGAATATTGAGAAGTTTTGGACTGGATGTTAAACTATAAAGGGTCCAACTTAGGAGAATTAATTATGTACTCATAATTTCATTTCTCCATCACAAACTATATCATTTTGAAGTTATTTAGGTAAAAATCTCACGTTTCTAATTCTCTTCCCCCCCCCCCTCTTTCTCTCCCTCTGCGTGTGTGTGTGTGTGTGTGTGTATGTCGGGGTTCATGACTTAAATTTTAAGACTCGCTTTTATTTCTAGACCAGCTGTCAAACCTCCTTGCATTGCCGGGATAAACCTGCTTCCATCCTCAACCCGCCTACGTGAACCCCCCACACCCCCCCCCACACACACACCCTCTGTGTGTGTGCTTGTCCACATTCCCCCTCTATGTGTGTGTGTGTCCCTATTCCTCTCCCTCTTTTTTTCTCTCTCTCTCTCTCTCTCTCTCTTCTCTCTCTCTTCTCTCTCTTCTCTCTCTCTCTCTCTCTCTTAATCACACAAATACAGTCTTCCCTGTCAAGGAAAAATGCATAGAACTAAAAACTCTCGAAAGGCAGTCAGATAAGAATGAAGACGATTTTTTAAAAAGCCAGAAGAGGACACGATATGAGGACGAAATGTATCTAGAATTTTTTTATTTAAATAGGCGCCCCAGTATCGGTACAAATCGCTATCAATAGTCGCGATACGACTTGAGTATCGAGTGTAATCTGCACAAACATTTTGAAGGTCTGACGGTTTGCCATTTAGTCATTAACGTGCCAAACATCAACAAATACGGAAATGTACATAGTACTAACTGAAACAGATCGAAACTCGCGTAGGCCCAGACCGGTGGCTCGCTCCTCTTAAATTATACATCACACTAAGACACCAGGCACTGCCCGTGTGGGCATAATTTATGGGCGACGAACTACCAGCCTGGCGCCTGCACCACGTTTGGTCTGTTTCACCCCTAAGGCTGCTCTCAAGCACTCAACCCAAACCCTATCTTACAGAACAACTCGGGGCGGAGAGTTACGCCCGAGAAAAAAAAACAACTTAAGAACCGCTGGCGGTAAGGGCCCCTAGGCCTGTGGATGCTGGGATAACAAAATGAACTGTGATTTGGAAGTGCAGATGGTCCTGTGATGTTTATAGACACCAGCTGTGGGCCGCTCTCTCAAAGTGTCAGTACAGTTGTGCTGTAGCAACCAGTACAATTGACTTACTGCTCGTTTTTTTATCTGTACTAAGAGATCGTTTTGTGCACTCGGATCGTGGATGTCACCACGACCTGGGAGTGACAGGGGCGTGTTCTTGTAATGGTTGAAGTATTGGGTGAATGTTTCCCTTGAGAGCAAGACATCATAGAAAAATACCCAAATTTGATGTGTTTATGGTCGGAGGATCACTGCCCTCAGCATTTACACCTCGCTTTTGTTTTAGGGTTATTGTTTGACTTGATTTCTGATTTTGTTCTTTTTCCTTGTTTCTTGTCTTTCTTCTGCGAGGTCTTCTCTTCTTCTTCTTCATCTTCTTCTTTAACCCTTCTGCTGCTAAGCCAAAATGCCCTTCCTTCCTTCAGACCACCAGAATAGTGGATTCTCGGGTAGGAAGACAGCAGGCACTACTATAAAAGTAAGAGTGCAAAACATGCCGGAACAATGCTGTCCGATATATCGGTCTCGTGGCAGTTTTAGCGTCAAACGGAAGAGCCTATATATTGGCTGCATGGCAGTCTACTGCAAGTTATGATGGGCCGAGATTGTCACAAATCCCAGACTGGGAGATGTAATAAGTTATGACAGGACAACAATCACGAACAAACAAGTTAACACTTAACAGAACAATCCATCAGACTCACACATTTATTAAACATAATTATACAGATAATAGCGCAATTACATACATTATATTATTGGAATCAACTGCCGTACAACGGCCTTATTCTCACACACACTCTCCCTCGGATCCACAATCCGGTAGTTACTCCTAAAGGCACTTCGGCCTCAGCCTCTCCCCTCAGGGTCTTAATAGCACATTAATAATTCACTGGCACCGCAGTCTCTCAATATCACCTTCCTATTGTCATACACCTCAGCATTCCCCTAGCACCTCAGCAGGGCAATAACACATTATCATTTCAATAGTACATTCTCCCCTCAACATGGCAATAGTGCATTATCACATTCACGCTCATATCTACGTCCCTGTCCGTGGCCTGACTGCCACGACTTTATGTGCCTCTACTGTCCTGCACTGACAGCCTCACTTCTGGCCTATGTGTGGCCTCCGGCCCTATGCTGGCCTATCCCCTGTGCTCATCGAGGTGGCTCTGCGGCCCGTCCTCGACACCAGTCATTACTGGAAAGACTCTCTCACTAGTCTTCTCGACTGCTCCCCTTATGTCTGCCCGATGGGCTCTTATTCACAGGTCCGCTCCGTAGGACCTTCTAACTTGCAGTGATAGTAACACAGCGCTTTCGCCTCATTCAGACCCCCCCACTACTCACGACAGCACGCTTATCTTACTTGTCTACCGTGAGTCCTTCTTACTCTACACCCGCTCTGTAGCAATCCCCTTAATTGCACTCACTCCACTCGTGACAGAGATATCGGCCCCATGGCAGCAAGAGGGTTAAAAAAAATGCCCATTATAGAGTTAGTCTTCTGTCGTCACTAGACATCGGCATCATCAGTGCTCAACTTTAACATTAATAAGTGACTTTGACAGTTCTGAGATATTAAGAGGAAACTGTTTCTTTTCCTGTCATTTAGTGACTTACGCCATTATGATTGTATTGGAGTATTACTTTTTTTCTACTGGCTCATTTCTTTTTCTGTAATATTATCTGATAGCCCTCATGCTCAGAAATGCACTTAGTAGTCAGTTGTCTTTTTGGCATAAGTCTGACATATGCCCTTATCATAGAGCAGTGACGGTGTGCAGTGTACAAAACGCTATCTAAGCCGGTCTACAATGAGAAATTGACCCGTTTAAAACTGCATCCGCCTATCCAAGCTCTTATAGCCAGCTAAATGTTTCTCACTGTAAACTTTGGGCAGGCCTTGCTCATCTAGACAACAGGCCAAAATGTTCTCCAGCTGCTCTTGTTTGAATCCTGTGTCAGGTTTTTAAATCAAGATGACAGAGCAGACCCCCGTCCCTGCTTCACCAAATTCAACTCATCCCTCACAGAGATCGTTTCATGGTGAAACACCGTTCCTGATATTTTTGCTTCGAGGGTGTTCCCCACAGGTGATGGAAATAGATAGGTAAAAAGATTAATCTTTTTTTAAAAAGACAGATTGGAAAGCACATTTCCTAGGCTTTCCGGCCTGTTTGAGAAGGGTGGTCTTTGTTGTAAGGGTGTCTATGGAGGGAGGGGTGACCACTGTAGCCGCAGCTGGCAGGTGTTCCGCTTTAGTGAATGTTTAACAGATTTGTAAACGTATTTCCCATTTATCCACGTCTTACGTTATAGGTAGATTGTCATTGAAAAGAAAAAGCAATTGTGAGATGTTTGTTTCTTTATCTTGGCTGCCTAGATCGGTTCAGTTTTTTATTGTTTTCTTTTTATTTTTGTTCTTGTGCTCGGCAGCGTGATTTTTTTTCCGTACGAGCTTTACCAAATTTCAGGAGCGCCCCCCCCCCCCTCCTCAAACACAGCTCATTGGCTAAGGCATTTCTCGTCCAATAGATAGATAGATAGATAGACAGATAGATAGATAGATAGATAGATAGATAGATAGATAGATAGATAGATAGATAGATAGATAGATAGATAGATAGATAGATAGATAGATAGATAGATAGATAGATAGATAGATAGACAGATAGATAGATAGATAGATAGATAGATAGATAGATAGATAGATAGATAGATAGATAGATAGATAGATAGATAGATAGATAGATAGATAGATAGATAGATAGATAGATAGATAGACAGACAGACAGATAGATAGATAGATAGATAGACAGACAGATAGATAGATAGATAGATAGATAGATAGATAGATAGATAGATAGATAGATAGATAGATAGATAGATAGATAGATAGATAGATAGATAGATAGATAGATAGACAGATAGATAGATAGATAGATAGACGGACAGTCTTGCAGGCAGACAGACAGACTGACAGACAGATGTCTGGTTCAGGGGTTGAAGAGCTGCCCTGGTGCTGGATGGTCGTGAGTTCGATCCACTAGTAACAATCAGAAATCTCTGCACTGCCCAAATTCCCAGTCTACATTAGATCCGCTGGTAAAGCCTGGTGAGGTCACTGTGAAATTGTGCCAACTTAACCCAGACACAACTATTCAATCACTCAATCATCTGGCAGATTTCACCAGCGCACCTGCCTCTCACTCCACCATTCTTACCCTCCTCAAAATGCTCAACACCTGGTAACAGCAATTTCCCCAACAATGTTGTTAAGGGGGCGTAAACTAAATACAAAAGCCAAAGAGAGAAAATACTGAGTTGTGTTCACTGTTCGGCAGTGGCTTAGAATATAAAATTCCACGCCCCCCTAACAACAGCCTCTTCCCAGAAACAATAAATGAGATCTGTAACAATCTCACTCAAGGTAATACCTCCTTAACTAAACGAAACACCTCACGCGAGTCACAGGATACAGAGACGGTTCAATTCGCCAAATTCCGTCCGTCGACTTGCGCGCGTATCATCCATGTCAACAGTGCAGCAGTTCGCACCACGCCCTTTCGTAATTGAACGAAAAAGACTAGTACTATAGAGCTCGGTGAATAGTGCCGTACTTACCGTGTTTATACGCGCGCAAGTTGTGGACATATAGTGAAAGAAGGAATGGTCCGCCTCGGTATTCTGTGCCTCGGATCTCATTCTCCAGGGGCTTGGAGGTTTCCACTTCTGCATGTTAGGTGAAACAAGTGGTATGTTACATAGTAAGGCTACAAACATATTGGCTTCATAATTATCTCCTTTTTCACGTTGTGATCCACTTCCAACTTGTGGAATTGTCGGGAGCTCTATAGACCCTTTTCATCTACCGTCCTCCATATCACGTGATTTGCAAACAAAATGGCGGCGTGCCCCACTTGTAGGGCGGAAGCGGTGGACAACAGTCGAACGATGCCATCCTCTTGTTGGGCACCCAACTGTACAAACCCCTTACGTGCTGGTTCTGGCATAAAAATGCATCTTTGCTTAGACTGCGCACATATTCAGATGCCATCACTAAGGCAAGTGGAAGTTTTTGCCCTACACGGTGCTTTTCGAAGCGTGTGGCTCCTCGCAAACAACCGTAACGTGGAAGTGAAAAAGGTCTATATTATCTTTAGTCGGCATCGGAGTGGCACCCAGTCATTTTCCACTCACCTTCACGGCCAATTCGTGTCCATTTGGATTTGGGTACAGCACTAAAATCGCTCCCGTTTTTCACTCGCCGAATCCACTCGGTGTCGTAAGATCTAAAAATAGCACAATGGAAGTTCGCGATCCCAAACTTTTTGGTACAAAATTTTGCATCAAATGTTATTCTTGACTTCATATTTGATTTCAGCGACCCAAATTACCTACGAGTGTGAAGAGTTTTCCAATTGTGGGCTTAATTTTGAAAAAGAAATTCTTGCTACAAATTATTGTGCCGTCGCTTGTCGCCTTGAAAAAAAAAAAAGTTTTCTTGCAATTCTCCCCGCTACAAGCGACAGCGTGTATCCAGTTTGGAAGATGGGGTCCTGGATCACACTGGATTGGAAAGTGAAATGGGGGCACTCCTGTGCCACAACCAACTCAATTTTTACTTTCCCCAAAAATGGCGAATGGAAAACGGGGGAAATGTGAAGCCATTGTTTTTGCAGCCTAAGCCCTAGCTAGAAGAAGACAACAATAGTGAACACAACTCAGCCTTTTTTTTTTTTTTTGTCTCTTCCATTTTGTATTGATATTACGGTCCCCTAACAACTTTACTGCCGAACTGAAAGGGCCAGGAAAAAAAATGGGGGGGGGGGGGGCCGAGGAGATTTGAGAGGGCGGAAAGGGGTGGGGGGAAACTTCTACTGCTATATTCTTCCTTCCATGTTATTAATTTCAGACACTAGTCAGTGAATCTGCGAAAGTCTCGTAAATCATCATGTTTGAATCCGCCGGAAGAATCGCTCGTGAGGGAATTAGCAATTTTTAAAAACCTACAAAAAGAAAAAAGTCACTCAATTGCGTCACAACATTCTTGAGGAGGGCCTTGGATTGTGGGTAGACCAGTGATCTGAGCTGCCAGGTGGTGTATTGAGGCAACTGGCACGCGCTGACTTGAACCAGGGGTCACTCAGTGTGCCGAGTCTGCCAATCAAAATACCTCGTTTCGGTGATGATTGCGTAAGTCGGTGCTATGAGAAAAAAAATGGGCAAGGATTGGCTGATTGTGAGGCGTGGGAGGATGTTGGATCCGGTATTGTGCTTTATCAGGGTAGACAGACAGAAGGACATAGATAGATAGATAGATAGATAGATAGATAGATAGATAGATAGATAGATAGATAGATAGATCGGTAGATAGATAGACAGACGGACAGCCAAATAGATAGATAGATAGACGGACGGACATACATGCAGACAGACAGACAGACAGACAGATAGATAGATAGATAGATAGATAGATAGATAGATAGATAGATAGATAGATTGATAGATAGACAGACAGACATAGATTGATAGATCGGTAGATAGATAGATAGACAGAGAGGCAGACAGATAGACAGATAGATAGATAGATAGATAGATAGATAGATAGATAGATAGATAGATAGATAGATAGATAGATAGATAGATAGATAGATAGATAGACAGAGAGGCAGATAGATAGATAGATAGATAGATAGATAGATAGATAGATAGATAGATAGATAGATAGATAGATAGATAGATAGATAGACAGACAGACATAGATTGATAGATCGGTAGATAGCTAGATAGACAGAGAGGCAGACAGATAGACAGATAGATAGACAGATAGACAGACGGACAGCCAAATAGATAGATAGATAGACGGACGGACATACATGCAGACAGACAGACAGACAGACAGACAGACAGACAGATAGATAGATAGATAGATAGATAGATAGATAGATAGATAGATAGATAGATAGATAGATAGATAGATACTCTCACGAGGAAACATAAGAACAGATAAGCGAGACAGTACAGCATGTAAAATGATCACCACCAAACATGTAGTATAGTTTTACTCCAGGCTGTCAGGAAAGTTCTGAGCATGTCAGCTTGACGATTCAAGACAGATCGTGTTTCTCAAATGTTTAACTAGTCCTGGTGAAATCTTTGTCCTTGCTGAACTCAACACTGTAAGCAAAGACATAAGAGTAGACGGCATACCAACTAGCTAGATTTTTTTTTTCGTTTTTTTTTTTTGTGGCTTGTTTTGAATATACCCCCCCCCCCGCCCCCGAAACAAAACCCACATACATTGACATACACATGTGAACATGCATTTTTTTCCTTCTGTTAACTAGACAATCGTACGTTTTAAACTTCCACCCACAACTGTTTGTGTTGAACTCGAAATTTCTTCTTTTCATTTCTTTTGAGCAAATAATGTTGTTCTCCCCTCTCTCTCTTTCTTTTTCTCTCTTTCTCCTTCGTTCAGTCTACCTGTGCCCTCTGTCATTCTCTCTACCTCTCTCGCTCCCTCTCTCGCTCTTTCTCCGTCTGGCTCTCTCTTTCTCGTTTTCCCTTGCTTGTCCTCTCTCAACCTCTCTCTCTCTCTCTTTCTCTCTCGAAACCCAGCCCCTTTCTCCCCTTCTCTCTCTCTCGCTTTCTCTCCTCCAACCCTCCCCTTTCTCTCCTCTCGGTCTCTCTCTGTTTCTCTCTTTCTCGTTCTCTTTCTATCTCTCTAGCTCTCTAGCTCTCTCTCTCTCTCTCTCTCTCTCTCTCTCTCGTTTTCTCTTTCTCTTGCTTTCTCTCTATCTGTCTGTCTGTCCGTCTGTCCGTCTGTCTCTCCCTCTCTCTTTCGCTTTCTCTTTCCATTTCCTCCCTTTCTCCTCCTCTCTTCCATTCGATTTCTGAGAACTTTCACTCATTCTTTAATTTTCCATCTTTCTCTTTTCTGTCTTCCTACGCTACTTTGCCTCTAATTCCTCTATTTCTCAGCTTCTCTCCTCGCACATTCTCTCCTCGCACATTCTCTCCTCGCACATTCTCTCCTCGCACATTCTCTCCCTGATCATCCCAACTTTACCACAGGAGAGCAAACCTTGCCCACCAACCCCCCCACCCCCACCCCCCCCCCCCACCCTCTGACACGATACCCCGCCAGACCAGCCAAAAACTTCAACACTTCAGACGCCGGAAGGGTTAAGTTTCACTGACACTGGAAGGGTTAACACTTGAACCGGTTAGCAAATTGATATCGAAACATCCATTTTCTGGCAAGGAGGTTGCGTCTTCGTGTGTGCGTCCGTGTATCTGTTCACTCGATGTTCTGTTTACTATGACTTCAAGGAAAGCTGGACGACGTTCAGTGTTAGTCCAGAATGATAGAGAAAGAAAGGACTCAAGCTAGGTTTTCATGTGAACTGAAACGGAAACGTAAATATCAAAAACCCTACAGGTAGTGAAATAGAGAGAATGGTTTCATATGTACGGAAAGGTTTCTATTTTCCTACTTGGAGGATTTTTTGACGTTTCCGTTTGCGGGTTCCGTTTCCGTGCACATGGAAACACGGCATCAGATAAAACTATGTAAATTGCGGTACATGTGGAAGTGTGAATTCTCAGTGAGACCAACATACAGAGACGCCCCTTTTGACGCATGCTACGTGGATAGGCACTACATGATATAGGTACTCGGTTTCTTTCCTGTGATGTCATGGACGATCCAGACTTTGTGCTCAACTTCTCAAGTGAGGTCAGCTCTGACTAGACACTAGGCAGGCATCCAGTATTTTCTGAGTGCTACTTTACCATATCTGGATCACTTAGCAAGTGCACGTCTGGGACTCTAATTCGCAGAGTAATTTTACTAAATACTTAATGAGCGTCCATCTTTCCACCCCCTCTCTCCCACCCTGTCTCTGCTTCGCAATACTTACCCCCACTTCTCTCTCTCTTTCTCTCTCTCTCTCTTTCTGTGTACGTGTCTCTCTCTCTCTCTGTCTCTCGCTCTCTCTCTTTCTCTATCTCTCTTTCTCTCTCTCGTTCTCTCTCTCTTTCTCTCTCTCTCCCTTTCTCACGAAGCGATCTAGAGTGCACATTTACGCAAGGGCGTTTGCTGAATTTGTTACTGAATAATTATATTTAAAATATCTGCTAAGGCTCATCACACACACACACACAGACACACATACACACACACACACACACACACACACAACAGTACAAAAAGACAATCTAAAAGGAAAAGACATCATGCATAACCTCTATTGCAGAGCTTGCACTGGCTACCGGTAGAAAAACGAATAATGTATAAGCTGGGACTGCCCTGTGTCACAAATGTATGTACAAAAACGCACCAACTTATTTAACTGATCTTTTGACTCCCTATGTACCATCACGACATCTTAGATCATCTGTAGACACTAAAAAGTTTAAAATTCCTAAGATGTCCCTGAAGACCACGAGGGAAAAATCTTTTTCTTTTCAAAGGCCTCAGATTTGGAATTCTCTGCCTCTGTCTTTGAGAGAGACTGAAAATTTTATGACGTTTAAACATCAGCTGAAGAGTCTTTTACACCCTGAATGTCCATCAAGTTTTTGTTTTTTCCCGAGTATGCCTGTGTATTGTGTGTGAGATTTACATGGTATAAATGTTGTAAAGCGTTTAGAGCCTGGTTAGTAACGGGATGAAGCGCTACAGAAATGCTGTGTATTGTTATTATTATTATTATTCTGGGAAGCATTTTCTTATTGAAAGGAAAAGAGTTTTTACAGTACCTATATCTGTGAGTACCCAGTAACTGATCAGGTTTACAGGTGTGGTAAATACAAAATAATTTCTCTGAAATTGATCCCCGTGTGTTCGTCTGTGTGTGTCGGGGGGGGGGGGGTGTGAAGAAGAAGTCAAGGAGGGGGTGGGTACAGCCATCTTTTGATTTAGTCATCTGTTTCATAGATAAGGTCAGAGACCCCGATAATGAGCCAGGCTTTTAAGAGGTTGGATGCCAAGAGACAGGCGAGTAAATGCCGGCTTGTAATTGTGGTTGTTTGAACACGATGAGCAAACACTTGTCTGGCGGGCTCACCATCGGCCTTGGGACGTGCCGAGAAAGTGGACAAAAATCTGGGTCTCTCTTAATGTCTTATCGCTGATCGCGGTTAGAAGTGTGGCCAGATTGGGTATTCAAAAACTTGAAGAGGGAAATCAAATACAGTTTTCTCCATCTCTACCTTATTTTTTTTTAAATCTCATAATGGGCTGCATTTACAGGCTACCTATGATGTGGTCATTGTGGTAAGGGATAGATAGATAGATAGATAGATAGATAGATAGATAGATAGATAGATAGATAGATAGATAGATAGATAGATAGATAGATAGATAGATAGATAGATAGATAGTGTCTAATCTGTCTATCTATCTATCTATCTATCTATCTATCTACTGTCTGTCTGTCTATTAACTGTTTAGTTGTACACCAACACTTCCTGCCATCTCTACATGGATTTATTTCCGGGGGTGGGGGGGGGGGGGGAGACGATAAAAGAAACTTGAAGCCCACGTGGAGGATTGCCTGAGACGGGTTGAAGCCGCTGCTGTGAACGATACTAAGATGAAATTGACGTGGGCTTGCACGTAACGTGTTTTCCCATAGCCGACCAGAGTTGCTAACGACAGCTGAAGAATGTTCCCTTCCAGAAACTAGAGACACCTTCTGACAGTGTCTGTTCCACTTGTCTGCTCTCTTTCTCCTTTACACTTTGTTAAAAAACACTTTTTTTTCCCTCCAGACTTTGGGTTTTCATGTTGGAACATCTGCTGTTTCTTGTTGTCGCGACTTCTCGTCTTTCCTTCTTATTCTGCGATGTCTTTATTACTGCCACAAGAGATAGAGCCTCACGACATCTTCGGCTTGAAACCATTGCATCTTTTTTTCAAAAACAGTGTGCAGGTCGTGTAGACGCGTTTTATTTCAAAATACTTTAAAATCGTGACTGTCATGTCACTGTCACACAGAAGGATGTATCCGGAAAAAACTCTTAAGAAATGTGTTTGGCAAAAAGGTGTTGAGCGAGAATTTCCACTTCATCGTGATTCTCAGATTGTTTGTATCTTACTAGAATGGAGCCAGAAAGTGAACATGTAAGCGTCTAAATCGTATTGACGACTTGACCAAACATCATGTGGTAAGAAACTCCTCAGGTGGAGCGAGACAGATGACGATCTTCAGAGGAAGAGTGGATTCTTTCATTATATGTTTCGGCCTTTAACTTCCTGACATTTTCTAGAACCCCGGCCACATCGAGGTCTTGACTCTCGGTGTCCGTCACCCACCTTTTTTGAGAAGCTGCTCGTCGGACGACTCAATGTTGAAGACATTAGCGCAGTTGTTTGTCCCCTGGCTAATGTCTTCTGACGAGTTACCTGGCAAGTCAGAGCATCTAATTCAATATTTGATGGCAAAGTTACGTGTACACATCCATTTTTGACTAACTTCAGTCCTTAAGATTATTTATTTACGATACTTGAACCTCAAATCATAGGACGCATTTTCGTCGAGTAAAATAAAAAAAGTGTGATAGGAAATTTCGTTTTTGGGGACCAGCTAGTTTAAAGAATTAGAATTTAAAGAGATTTGTCAAACAAGACGAAATTTGAAGAATGTGAGCCTTCCACCGTCTGGCGAATGTGCTCACTGAATGCCGAATCATTATGAAATCTCACAAACATACAGTCATGTAATATAATTATGATACGTAATTACACTCACGGTTTGTGAGACACGAAAAAACACTCATAATTTAGGTGCAAGTGGGACACGCAGGTGTGAGACCTAAATGCCATGCAGCAGTCAAGTGTTTATCTCATTAAAGTTTGTTTAAAATAGCGACATTTTTATCTCAATTTTATCCTCATATTTTGTACCATGGGTGGGCCATGTTTCACACACAGCAGGCCAACATCCATCCATAGACGCAGGTGTTTCGCGGGCGCTTCTGATAGGCTCTCCTTCTGTCCTATCATTCTGTTATATTCTATCTATCCTCGATCATGCATAAGTGTGACCGTTATCGTGTCGACATGCTTCTCCACTCATACTCAAGCTCCAACCACATCTACAGGAGAATGATGAGCGCCAGGCTGACAGCAAACTCTCTCTCTCTCTCTCTCTCTCTCTCTCTCTCTCTCTCCTCTCTCTCTCGCTCTCTCCTATCTCTCTCTCCTCTCTCTCCTCTCTCCTCTCTCTCTCTATCTCTCTGCTCTCTCTATCTCTCTGCTCTCTCTCTCTCTCTCTCCCTCTCTCTCTCTCTCTCTCTCTCCTCTCTCTCTCTCTCTGCTCTCTCTCTCTGCTCTCTCTCTCTCCTCTCTCTCTCTCCTCTCTCTCTCCTCTCTCTCTCTCCTCTCTCTCTCTCTCTCTGCTCTCTCTCTCTATCTCTCTCTCTCTCTCTCTCGCCTCTCTCTCTCCTCTCTCTCTCTCTCCTCTCTCTCCCTGCTCTCTCTCTCTCTCCTCTCTCTCTCTCTCTGCTCTCTCTCTCTCTCTCCTCTCTCTCTCTCTCTCTCCTCTCTCTCTCTCTCTCTGCTCTCTCTCTCTCTGCTCTCTCTCTCTCCTCTCTCTCTCTCTCTCCTCTCTCTCTCTCTGCTCTCTCTCTCTGCTCTCTCTCTCTCTCTCTCCCTCTCTCTCTCTCTCTCTCCTCTCTCTCTCTCTCTTTTATCCCAGAGTCTTAGAAGACCGTTGAGGCGTCACAGAAGACGGTTGAGGCGTCACAGAAGACGGTTGAGGCGTCACAGAAGACGGTTGAGGCGTCACAGAAGACCGTTGAGGCGTCACAGAAGACTTGGCTACCAGAACCTCCATCCCTCCCAGTTCTCAGACGCTCCCAGGCAGTTGCTGAGTGTGAAACCAGTCCATTCACTGATGATGTCCTCCCATCTCTTTCTCTGTGTCCTTGTCCTTCTGCCTCCTCCCACTGTTCCTTTGCAGAATGGCTTTGGCAAGTCCTGTTGATCCTGATATATGGCCAAACCATCTTATTTTCTTGCTGTTCACTGTGGTCAACAGGTCTTCGTATGGTCCAATGGCTTGCCTCACTCTGGTCTGGACCTCCAAGTTGGTCCAGTGGTGTCAAAAGATTGATTTCCAAACGGGGCCAACTATAAACTATCTATGCTCACAGGCATTTGGGTCTGTCCCGGGGTGCCTATGAATAATATACATGGAAGGGGGCCGGGATGGGAGCTGTGAAGTGCGCGTTCATTTTTCAATTACAATAATAAATTAAAAAGTCTGGCTTTATTTATATATTATCATAATATGATAATACTGTTTTCAACAAAATAGGTTGTAAGAATGTATAAACACTACATGTACATCCAGGCTGTTTCTTAATGAAATCATCAATCAATAGTACCTGCAAAATGTCATGTCAAGTTTCAATAGATCAGACTTTACCTTGGACAATCAAGATTGTAATGGCTGCACGTTCCTACAAGGGGGGGGGGGCGGAGTCTGGAGGGGATACGCGTACAAAGGAGAAAAGGTCGGGGGGGGGGGGTGTCAAAAATTGACAGAATCGAGCTTACGTTCTTTATGGATGGTCTCAAAACGTTACAGAATGCTGTGGAGCAAACACAAATTTTGAGGAAAACAAATCTGTGAGTTCTTGTCATTGCTTGAAACTGTAATTAAAAACTAGACAAACATCAAAGAGTTAACGTTTAGTTATGCATAATTGAAGGGGGAAAAAAGACCAGTGGAGGCAATCAGTTTTCGTGGAGAGCGGGGGAGGGGGGGAGAAGGGTATGTAGCATAATTACCCCCTAGTTACAGGAGAGCTATGATCTGGCAAAAGCTAATTACACAAACTTCGTTAGGAATTTAAAAGCAACTAGAGAGCAGGGGTTTGCTGAAGGTTCATTACCTCAGCTGTGAAATGGGAAATTGGCAGTGTTCGTAGCGCTGTCTATCTTCATATCTTCATACGTAGATTTAACAATAATGATAATAATAGGTCATTTCTATAGCGCCTGATTCCACAGAAGAGTGCTCTAAAGCGCCTAACAGTTCACACAACACACATTTTCATCAACCTATACATAATCACTGTCTCAAGAATGTTACATATCCTGCGTATACGCTTTTGTAAACAACGATGTTTTAAGTTTTCTTTTGAATTGGATCAAGCTGTTCAAATGTTTCACATGATCAGTCAAGTCGTTCCACATTTTAGGTGCACACACCGAAAAAAGCTCTTTCTCCCATGATTGTTCTTGATCTGGGCACTACTAATAAATTTGCTTCTGCTGATCTCAACTTTTTGGGTCGAATGTATTGGGCAGTGATCGATTTTAAAAGTGAACACATCGGCAGGAAGTGATGACAACATGGGCGTATGCGCTCGTAAAAAAAAAAAAAAAAGGATCATGGGCGAAATCAGCCACACAAAGCAAAGTAAATTAAAAATATTTATCTAGTATTTCAAGGTCTCCAATGTAAGAAAAGAGGAACCGTCCGCAGGTCGGAAGGAAGGCACCTCCAAAATTTTAAGCATATAGGGCGATTTTTTTCTTTAATATAGACGAGAATATGATACAGGGTATCGTGCATACAAAGCCTGGATCGATCATGACCGAATCAAATAATTAATATGCTATGTTTTTCCTCGTTCATCTCACGCACTGGCGGTATCGATGACTATGGTGGGTTTGACTCATGACTACTTCATTATCGCTCGTGGTGAGATCTACATTCTCACAAATTGACGTATCGATGTCTTTTTTGCCATATCTGTGAATTACGAAAGTGACCAATACTTTGAAAGACTGTTCGGTAAAATGAGAAAATGACTGATACACCAATTCCTGAGAGGGACAGCGAGTTAATCTCTTCTTGCAAACACGCTTAAATGGATGGTGGTCGTGATAGTGTTAATCCGCTTTTTACCATCAGTCTGGGCTCCAGGAAGATCTATTTCTAGCACCGTCGGAAACTTCTATCTGGACCACAAATTTAGATTTTTCCTGGTAATAAAAAAGCCAGACATAGCCACTTTTACAAGAGCCAAAACGGTGCAGAGTTTTTCGGCCCGAACTAGTAAGACAGAATCGTTTCATTCTGGTCAGTAGGCGAGGCCCCCTGTAATTCCTTAGACCATATCTCACAACAAGCCCGAGTCTAAACAGACTTGATTGAGTGCGTCACCAACTATAGAACTTCTTTCAGACAGTGATATATAGGATGGAAATGACATAAGGCTGTGGGATACGTGAAGTGAAACAAAGACACTCGGAAGATTCCATCCAGGTTGTGACAGTGATCAGAGGTGGAGTGGGGTTGGGGTGGGTGGGTGGGTGGGGGTCCTTTGGGAGTAACAGTGAGGTGGGGGTGGGGAGACGGGGAGTCGGTCCCGTAGATGTGACAATAAGGTGGAATGTGACAGTGAGAGGGTAGGGTCGGTCCAGTGGATGTGACTAAAAGGAGGAGCGATGTTACGGTGAAGGGGTGGGGTCTGTCCTATGGATGTGATAATAAGGTAGGACGTGACAGTGAGAGGGTGGGGTCGGTCCTGTGGATGTGACAATAAGGAGGGATGTGACAGTGAGGGGATGGGGTCGGTCCTGTGGATGTGACAAGAAAGTGGGCTGTGACAGTAAGGAAATGGGGGGGTGAACAAATCCAGTGGAGGGGACTGTAAGATAGCGGACCGGTCCTGTGGATGTGATATGAGGAGGTGGGGGCGGGAGTCCGTCGGGTGCGGCAATGAGGGAGGGGAGGGGAGGGAGGCGGTCCTGTGGGTATGTAAGTAATGAGTTAGGGAACTTCCAATGACAGAACAGACAAATAGAAAAAAAGAAAAAAGAAAAACAGAACAATTTGGCAAGGCCTAGGGACAGTTTGAACGTTAAGTGTTGATCAAACTCGGGTGTATTTACCCGCTGTAATAGATCTACCCGCGGCTTGGCAAGCAAACTCCAGCTCTTTTCCAATTTTTTTATTTTTTTTCGCTCCCGGTCCTTTCATTCCTACAGTCTTAACTACGGGCTGGATTTTTGCCAGTTGAAAGAGAATTGCCGGGAAGTGGGGGGAGGAAAGCGAGAGGTGGTAGAAGATGAGAGGTGTCTGTTAAAAGGAAGTGTATATCCGTGCAACATGTTGTATGGATATGGACAGTGCATATCCGTACAACATGTTTACCAAAAAGCGCGACTGGTGAAGGTTTGCTGAAACAAAACTTGGTATGGTGTTCACGAATTTAAAGTGACAACACATGGAATAGTCAGATGGACCTGGGGGCGTGAGGGTCTAGTCAGTTTGTATCAATGGGCGGTAGTCAGATTGACTAATCAGGCGAAAAGGGGTTGGGGTAGCCATTGGTGATCGACGTACACTCAAGTATATCATTAGCGCAGATCACGCAATCTCCGAGCAGAAGTCGGATTGTTTTGCTACTAAGCCGATTCACATTTTTAAAAACTATGCAAATTAACAAGGTCAGTAATATAGTATTCCGGTGTGTGTTCTACGTCATCGAATTGTGTGCGTTGTACGGATATGCGCTTCCTGATAAAAAATACAAAGTTGAAAACGGTAGAATAAGAAAAAAAAATTAGTGCATTATTTTTTTTTTTTAATTTATGTATTTCCTTTGGGTCTCAGAATTAACCTGCTTCAAATGACTCTTCACACTTAAGATTTTATTTTTAAACTATGATTTTGAAATAAGATATGTACAAATCTAGAATCAGCAAACTTATCCACTGGGTGGGCTAAATTCCCTCACCCCCCCCCCCCACCCCACCCCAATCCATCCCCCATTTCCCCCATGACTAAATTACCCATGGTTGGGAACCGCTGATGGTATAAAGTTACAAGACTGTGAAATCTGGTGCTTTACTGTGTGGCAATAGACTTGCACTCACTCAGCTTTCAAGTTCCCCGCAGAAATTTCACAAGCAAGTAAATATGACGTAACACCTGAGTCTTCGGGTTGATAGATATATTCACAGTTTTAATTCTGGCGTATTAAAGCGTAACTTTGAAAAACAAAAGGTACGCATGTTGCAGATATCTGAAATTTGTACTTGAACCATTTGTCCGTGAGAAAGAGAGGAACTGTTCTTTGCGTTTAAAAATTGTGGAATTTAAAGCATAATTATGACTGTGAAGTTCACTTCGTTTGAAAATGAGTCACATTATGTCCCTGGTAGTGGCTTGGCCTGAATACACTGGCCAATTTTGTTTGGCTGACTCACTGATGCTGACGTCACAACACTGAGTGTCAATGAGATCCAACGAGTTCGCGCTAGAACCTAGAATCCATACGCCCCCCCCCCCCAAAAGAAAACCTCTCATGTCCGCCATTTATATGTTGGGGTCAACCCCCCCCCCTCCCATACCCCCTCGGAGAGGACATAGTCTATGGATGGCTCCTTGTAGAAACGTGACCGTATGACGTCAGTGATTTCTCTTGTGATACCTCATATGGGAAACCAGTCATGACCCATAGCATGCAAAATCTCCTCTTATAGCACAGTGTGGACTCACAACGTAAAGCACCAAACCTTAACCCCCCCCCCTTCCCAAACTTCCAATTATTCTAGACGACCCTACACTAACCCCCTACCCACCCCACCCCCTTACTCCTATGCCCAGGCCCTTCCGGTGATCTCCCCGAGGCCCCGTTGACCCTTTCCCCCTCCACTTACTCTTGCACGTGTGAACTATTGGTCCGTATATCGTTGTGGTCAGAGAGACCTTTGGGGCCACAGGACATGGAGAGATATGCATAGGTTAGCAGGTGTACCCACTGTCTGTACATGGTCTGTGTTTAGGTTTTTGTAGGGGCATTGTTCTGCTGTTGTCAAAACATTGTACCAACGGCTTCACTTAACCCCAAAGTGAAAGTTAGAATCTAGAGCAAAAACGCACTGAAAGGTAGCAAAAACCTTTCCTTTCGTTCGGGTCACTTAATGTTTCCCCATATTATAATATCGATGGAGAAATATTCCTGGGCATAGCATGCACTAAAACTAATAGACACAGGCAGGCGGGATTATGGACAGACAAAAGGACTGATGGATTGGCAAACTCATTAGCTGATTGACAAGCAACCAGGCAGCAAATAGATAGATAGATAGATAGATAGATAGATAGATAGATAGATAGATAGATAGATAGATAGATAGATAGATAGATAGATAGATAGATAGATAGATAGATAGATAGATAGATAGATAGATAGATAGATAGATAGATAGATGGTTAGATAGATATATAGATAGATAGATAGATAGATAGATAGATAGATAGATAGATAGATAGATAGATAGATAGATAGATAGATAGATAGATAGATAGATAGATAGATAGATAGATAGATAGATAGATAGATAGATAGATAGATAGATAGATAGATAGATAGATAGATAGATAGATATACATGCATACGGACAGACAAACAGATAGATAGACAGATTTACTGCAATAGTGAGGAGAGAGGGGGGAAACATACAGGCAGACATACAGATGAAGACACCAATTATCTACCAACAGCCTAATCAAATAGACAGACGCACGTCTCAGGTTGTAGAGTTAAGTTCAGAACCTACAACAACTTTCATATTGCCAGTGTAAACACTCACTCTGCCATTCTAAACCTCTGTGTAATTTTCGTTAACTGACAAAAAAAAAACTTTGCCTTTCTCACCCTCATCTCCCTACAGACACTCTAGTTATAACTTGATTTATCTGAGCACATCATCAGGGGCGTATCCACAGAAAATGGCGTCTTTGGCCGGTACTGAAATGGCGTCCCTGTACAAACATCTGACATTCATGTTTTAGCTAACATTGCCACAGTATCATCTCAAAAATAAAAATCAATCTCGTCAATCATCTTACTATAACTGAGCTAGAGGGTGAACCTGTAAGCAGCTAAAACTTAGCGACTATGCCATCAAAAATTATGAAACTTCGAGTACTGCATCAATTTTTGACGAAGAGTTACGTGAACACATTCAAATTGAACAAAAGTCAGTCTTTACTATTATTTATATTAAATGTTTTTGCGCCGCAAAAACAGAGAGGCATTTTCATGGGATAGAACTGAAAAGTGTGACTGGAAATTCCGTCCTTGACCTCTCTTTACACATTGGTAGTCGAAAATCAACATAATTACATCTGTATATTTCTACGCCAAATTGTGGTGTAACAGGAAGTTCTATTTGTCATTGCATCGAATCCAAATGTCGTTTTAATGTAGCCTACATCTGGACATACGGTTGGGCTTGGTACATGGAAAATTTGCAAGATTTATGTTTCGCGGGTCGGCCAGTTTAATTAATAAATTATAGCATTACATAATTACAACCTAATAAAATTTACATCTGATGAAATTAGATTGTTGGCTGTCCTGTGATTCCGTGTCAGATTTGAAGCCTCTGTGCGCACTAGGCGTCACGATATTGAGTCTCGGGGAGTTCCAACTAATTGCTTGGTGCGCCAGGTCTCAGTGAAACGGAGTGTCGTGACTCCCCTGTCCAGCTAGTCGGTGGTGAAAATTGACCAAGGCGCAGCAAGACCAACAGAAAAGGCTGAGTGGCGTATCCTCTACCCTTCAAGCAGCGCACACGGCACTTGCTGTGCCTGCGTACCATAGACCAGTGGTTCTCAAAGTGGGCGATATCATCCCCCCCTGGGACAATTTTGAGTCTCATCTGGGCGAAAACGACAAAAAGGGCGATAGGGGGGCGAAAACGATGAATGGAGAATGATTTGGGAGCAAGTACAGGGCGACCACTGACTTGTTCAAGACCCCGCACAGATGGGTTTTATGAATAGAAAAGTCCCCCCCCCCCCCACCTTTTTTTTAGTGCATTTGATAAAGGATTCTTTCTGTTTTATAACAAATAATCAACAGGCCTATTGTCATTAATTAGGCTTTGAACCACTTGATATTACAATTTGTGTGTAGTCTGCCTTTTTGTGAATTGTAACGTGTTGGGTTTGAGTGGGGATCCCCGGGGGGTGAGAAGGGAAGCGATGGAAGAAAATTTGGAGGATAAGGAGGCGATTGTCTGAAAAAGGATGAGAACCGCTGCCATAGACCAAGGAGACATAGTAATCCTGGACTGTGTCTTGGCCAGAGATACGCCACTGCAAATGTGACAAGTCCCTCATTTCCAGATCTAGACGTGCCGGCTCAAGTTAATCTCAATACAGTCCAAAAACTCCACAGAGAAACGTGTCTAGGAAAACCGTTTATCCCTTTGTTGAACCAAAGTCTAATCTGGCCTGCCTAATGTGCTGTAACTAATGGTCTCTCATTACTGTGACTAAACGGGAAAGCATTAGAAAAGGTGCTTTGTTGGTAAACAAATTATGTGTCCTCTGCTCGCCGAAGGATTGCCACGATACGCCTGTGTGGATCAATACAAAAGGAGACAAAACAACTGAGTCCACTACACCCCCCTCCCCCCCCCCCCCCCACACACACACAACTTCTTAGGGGTAAGCCAGACCGAGGCTGGCGTAGGTGCCAAACTGGTCGCTGGCCGCCTAATTATTATGCATCGCGCTAAAACACTATTCATTGCAGAGAGTATGTATGTATAGAGAGGGCTCTCGACTCTCATGCCGAAGGTACCGGGTTCGAATCCCGGTCGGTGCAGGTTTGTTGGATTTTTTTAATTTTTTTTTGGATTTTCCTCATATTTTCCTGTCCATGATCCTTCATCTCCCCCTCACCAAACCTCCCCGAAAAAAGAAACCGCCGACCGACGCTGCACTGTGGCGACGACGTGTCTGCTCTGTGGTAACTGGGCTGCATGCAATGACACTTAAAGGCAAATTTCCCGAATGGTATTAAAGAAGTAAAACAAAATACAAACACAACAACAATACAAATATAAAATACATGTCACTTTGGTGTGTTGCTGTCGCCTCATTTTCTGAACTTTCGGCAAATGAAATGAATGAAGATCCGCACACATGCGTCACTTGGTCTCATTCAGAGTTACAGGAACATAACAGCCAGCATTCCTGCAGCAATCCGTCTAAGTAGGAACGGTGACATTCCAGTGTGCAAGCTTGCCGTCATTTCAATACGGACAGACAGACAGACAGATAGACAGACAGACAGATAGATAGATAGATAGATAGATAGATAGATAGATAGATAGATAGATAGATAGATAGATAGATAGATAGATAGATAGATAGATAGATGAATTGGATGGATTCAACCGATAGATAGGTAGATAGATAGATAGATAGATAGATAGATAGATAGATAGATAGATAGATAGATAGATAGATAGATAGATAGATAGATAGATAGATAGATAGATAGATAGATAGATAGGTAGATAGATAGATAGATAGATAGATAAATGGGCATTGCCCCCCCCCCTCCCAATCCGCCCCCAATGTCTAGAACCTGTGAAGGAGTGAGACACTGACCCCTAGACCACAGGACATGCTAGCCCTGGACTCTCACACATTCACAGTGCCAATGATTATGATCTGCAAAGCACCCGTAAAACTGACAGAGATGTTGAGCCGTACAAATATTTCCCCAGAACGTGCACTCTGTCATCACACGCAAGGTAGAGAAATAGTTCGTGACGATAGGAGCATAACGTGGAAAACATATGGCACACCGACTTACCACTTTCGGTTTTATTATTATTATTATTTAAATAAGGCATTGGCTGTTTGCTGGAAAAGCATTAAGTCCAAACCGAACCGCTCACATTCAAACCGGAATATGTTTGCATGCTGATAGCAAACGCATGTCGACATGTTTTATTTTAAGAATGGGAGGTGTGTGTGATTTTTCATCCGCAGAAACGGGAGTAGGCTGTCGAGAAAGATGCTGATGAAAGGCTGGAGAGGCAGATGGTTGCAGATAAAGCACAAAAGACGAATGGTGTGGGAGTTGTGTTGATAGAGATGTGGGAAACGTATGGGTGGAGCGATGTGAGGCAGGTGAAATGGTGCAGGGTGGGTTGGGGTGGAGTGGGGAGTGGTGTTGAATGGTTGATGAGGATAAAAAAATCTGGAGGAAAGACAGAGTGAAGAAGAGAGAGAGAGAGAGACTGAAAAGAGACGGGGACCGGTAAACAGAGATAGTGGACACCAGAACGGCAAAGAGAATGACAGAGAGAGAGAGAGAAATAGAAAGAGACAAAGCCCAGAGAGAAAGAAAAAGAGAAAAGGGGAGAAGAACGAGAGAAGGGGTCAAGACCGAGAAAATGACAGAGAGAGAAAGAGACAGAGAGAGAAAGAGAACGAGAGAGGGGAGAAGAGAGTGAGCGAGAGAGCCAAGACCGAAAAAGAGAGGCAGAGACAGAGAGAGAGTAAGAAACAAAGAGAGAGGAGGAAGTGAAAGAAAGAGAGAGAGGGAAATGCTGTGGGATGTTCAGTGGGTGAAGAGAATTTTGCGTCAACTTACCACATTTCATTTACAGGACTTAATGAAGAAATGCATGTATGTGGCTAAATTGTATCCCTGTCTATGGGGAGGTTGTTGTGATAAGTACATACGTACCTTAAGCGTTTTGTGCTAGAAGCGCGTACGTATACCCAACCCCGTCCTTATCCTCAACCCTAAATCTTATCGAATCCCAACCCTGCCCCCTTACCCTTTCAACCAAAAACAGGAGGAAAAGAAAAAGAAAATCTGAAAGGGTAATTAATTAAGGCTGTTGTTGGGACTATTTCTGGAGGAGCTCTCTAGTTCTGGAGTCACAAAAGGCTTTAAAATACGTACCCCTAGCGCAAAACACATAGGGTACGTACGCACAATTAACAACAATCCTTTGAAAATGATAGAAATGCAGTTGACTAATTCTATTGGGTAGATTCATTTGATGTGCCATAGGAGTAAAACAACCATACGTCATAATTATAAAATCATGATTTTCAACTTCACCCTCCACCCCCAGCTAACCAACCACCCGTGTAGAAGCTTACAAAACCAGCCTTGTCTCTGCTAAACAAAAGTTTCAGAAAAAGAGCTGCAATCACACACACACACACACACAAACAAAAATCCAGCTACGAGAAGGAAATTGTGGACTTTCAAACTGTAAAAATGGATTTTGCCAGTTTCACATTTTTTGAAGACAATCGTTGTTTTCCTTTCATGGTCTCCATTAAAATTTATATTCATCATTAGGTTTGTATTTAGTCTAGCCAGCATCCCTACGTCATTCCGA
>OZ007569.1:2805006-2860006 GCA_963931925.1 Onchidella celtica
AGTTCTTGTTTGTTCTTTTTTGCACAACTGAGAAATTCGATGTTAAACGTTTGGGGCTTTAGTGTTATGACAAGAAGTTAGAATAAATCAGAACTGTGAAACAGCTTGGTAAGTGCCACAGAACATTTTAAACAAGTGTCAGATCGTGCATTTGTTATATCTTTTCTATATTCTAAAAGATCTCCAGTTTTTCAGATTATGGAGATACAACAAGCAAGAACCAAGGTCGTAGTTTGTTGTCATTGTTGTTGTTCGTTAAATCTGCAACTGAAAGATTGTATCAGTTGATATTATACAGTACAACTCTATCCCAACTCAAGGACAGCCTATTCTTCAGCATTAAGAAAAGTTGGCAACCTAAACAAGCTTAATCAGTTCTTTGGCCCAAGGCAACACTGACAGAGCTCAAAAAGCGATGTTGAACCGGGAAAAACGTCTTGACTGTGTTCATTTCATGCTTAAATGAGCCTGCTAATTCCACTCACAGGCCAGACTGAAGCTCATGGCGGGCTGTTGTGACAGGCACATCAACATCTCAGCAGGTTCTAGGCAAGGGAAATACGATCCCAGAATGCTTGGGGTACTTTACAGTCATTGGTCCGTGCTCGCTGACAACCTGGACACGCCCATCTAAGACCATGGAGAAAAGAAAAAAAATGATGTTCTCAAATCTCAAAGTTCCCACTTGTATGGTTTGTCCATAAAGATGCCGTGCTGTGGCAAAACACAGTATGAGCTAAACCACTTTTTAACATCATTTTTATGGAATGACATGAGCTCTGACTTTCACTGCTGTCAGAGTTGCACGTATCCGCGAAATTCCGGGATTGAGGAAGGTCCGCTCTTCAGCGTTGAAATATCAGTTTCTTCATGATCCACCAGAACGGAGTACATTGTATCTTGTACAGAACTGTGACCAATGAAAGGGGTTTACGGCAGTGGCTACGTTTACGGCAGATTACGCTCATACCCCAATAGAAAAACACAAAGAAAGGAAGCGCTGCTCTGTACGAACGGGAGTAAAGCCGAATAAAGAAAAATGGTGAGTTGTAAGATTTCTACGACTCCTGCAAAATCTTCCATTTTGTCACATACTGTCTTTCTTCCGCACACATCAGAATACACAACTGGGAAGCCCATTAAAAATCTTAATCCCCGTTTATAACGAATACCCATGGCATGTTCATAATTATTGTAATATGCGGAAGGCGTAGAATCTTCGTAGGTGATAAAATTACATACCGTGTTTTGATTAAACGGGGGGTAAAAGTGCTCAAGTAGTAAGCATGGGCGGGCAGATTGAAATAAGGGGCAATATGAGTCCCGGTTTGGGGGGCGGGCCGTGCGGGAGGGTTGGGGGGGGGGGGGAATAACCTCTGAATGTGTGTATTTAGGTCTTTATTTGTGTCAGTATTTGTGTCAGTATTTGTGTCAGTATTTGTGTCAGTATTTGTGTCAGTATTTGTGTCAGTATTTGTGTCAGTATTTGTGTCAGTATTTATGTCAGTATTTGTGTCAGTATTTATGTCAGTATTTGTGTCAGTATTTATGTTGGGAGATTTCGCTGCTCTTGACATTTACACCTCACTTTTCTTGTTGTGATATTTTTCTTGTCCTTGTTTCTGTGTGTTTTTGTGGTAGGCATTAGTTTTTGTACAATTTTGTCCGGGCAGCGGCCTTGTTAGGTCTGCTCTTCTCGTCTTTCAACTGTCAAGGTATCTTTAAGGCGCGCAACGTGCACACAGGTCCTCCGAGTTTTTTCGTCCTCATCCGAGAAGACTAGTGCTCTATCCTACCATAAGCTCAGGGACATGGAAATTCATTCCTCGTTTTCTCGAAAGTTGACGGAAGAGAGATAGAAAGGTGTCATTCTAAAGGGACGAAGTGTCAAGCTGTGCATTTGTTATAGCTCATCCACATACTGAAAGATCTTCAGTTTTTCTTTGTTTGTTTGTTGGTTTGTTTGTGTTTACAGAAAATGGAAATAAAACAAACAAGAACTAAGGTCGCGAACAGCCGTGGGGGAAAGAGATGCGTATGTGTGTGCGTATATTTGTGTGTGTATGTATGTGTGTGCGCGTATGTGTGAGTATGTGCGTATGTATGTGTGTACGCAGGTATGTGTGTGCGCGTATGTGTGTGTATGTACATATGTATGTGTGTACGTAGGTATGTGTGTGCGCGTATGTGTGTGTATGTGCGTATGTAGGTATGTGTGTGCGTATGTGTGTATGTGCGTATGATGTGTGTATGTGTGTACGTAGGTATGTGTGTGTGCGTATGTGTGTATATGTGCGTATCTATGTGTGTGCGCGTATGTGTATATGTACGTATGTAAGTGTGTGTATGTGTGTACTTATGTATGTGTGTGCGCATGCCTGTGTGTATATGTGCGTGTGTATATGTGTGTGCGTATGTGTGTGTGTGCTCGCGCACGTGCACATAATTATGTGTGGCTGAGGGATTGGATCTGGAAATGAGAGAGAAAAATGTGTTAAATGAAGCTTGAAGTGTTGGCGTATCACCTGGATACCTCAGTCCCGGCATCTCCCCTTCCTGCATTCTCTCGCCTCAATAACCACTGACAGTTGCCGCGCTGTCAGTAAGTGCTGCGTGGACATAAATAAACACCCAAGTGATAACACTGTCAGATTCTTGTATCACGCTAGAAAAATTCCTCAACAGAGAGGAAACGAAAGAAAAAATAACAGTGACAAGACAAAAAGAAATCGTATAATGAGTTGAGAAGATCTCACGTAAAAAAACTGCTCAGGTTAATTGGAGAGAAGAGTTGTAAGAAAAGACAGAATGAGTGAGGATTTACATACAGAAAGATAATGAGGAGTAAGCGAGTAGAAGAGTGACAGAAAGTTAAGCTAGAGTTTCATTCTTTGGGGTGGTGTATAGGGAAAGCGAGTGGCATAGCAAGAGTGGGGCGAGAAGCGGAGAGAGAGAGAAAGACAGACAGAGATAACAGGCAGAGAAAGACAGACAGACAGACAGACGGACAGACAGACCGAGGCAAACAGGCAGAGAGGGAGAGAGAGAGAGAGAGAGAATGGGAGGTGGAGATACAGGAAGATAGCGATGGATAGAGAGTGGAAGAGAGAGAGAGAGAGAATGGGAGGTGGAGATACAGGAAGATAGCGATGGATAGAGAGTGGAAGAGAGAGAGAGAGAATGGGAGGTGGAGATACAGGAAGATAGCGATGGATAGAGAGTGGAAGAGAGAGAGAGAGAATGGGAGGTGGAGATACAGGAAGATAGCGATGGATAGAGAGTGGAAGAGAGAGAGAGAGAGAAAGGGAGGAGGGAGCAAGATGGAGAGAGAGGGAGGAATGAAGGAAGAAAGAAATTTTAATAAATGTAAATATTAACACACGCGCGCGCACACATACACATACATAACATAAAAGTGTAATCAGAGACCAGGAACAGGAAAAGTTGTACAAAGATAAGAGAAAATAAACAGTTTACTGATAGAGATGTTACCGGGTAAATATACACACGTCAAGGTTTTTGTCTCAGGTCACTTTGTGTGCTGTTCGAGGTCTGGGAAACTTAGTTGTACGCAGTTTTCTCAACTGGACGGGCTTGTCCGTGAGTGGATAGAAGTAGACAGAAGCTTGGGGGGAAAACAAAGCACTGAGATAATGATTCAGAGAAAATATGAGGGGAATTACAGTTGTAGTGCCTAGTCAGTGCTCTAACCATGCGCTGCAGCTTTAATTCGCCTCATATTTTCTCTGGAGTTGTCCACGAGTAGTACCCGAGACACAGAATACCGTGACGAACCATCCCTTCTACCACTATATGTCCACAGCGTGCGCGCGTATAAATAAGGCGAGCACTAGTCTTTTGCGTTCAATTATCGTCATGGTGCTAACCTTTTGGCCAAAGTCAGACTTAGGCCAAAACAGAATGTACCCGTTACGTCATTGCCCTATCCATGGTGCATCTATTAATGTAAAAATCATTCAAAAGTGCCGAGCCATTATCTTGGAAATAAAACTTTCTGTAATGGCCTCTCATTCATAGACGTAGGCCATCTTGGTTCTGGGGTTGTTTCAGCCAACGTGGATGATGGCCACTTTTACCTAGAGCCATTTTGGCCTAAGTCTGACTGCATTGCAAAAGAATAAATAAGTTTTTTTTGCGATTTTCTCAGAAGTGCAAAAAATGACTTAGGCCAAAAGGTCAGGGGCGATATGCATGGAAAAACGTATAAGTCTATACGCGTTTAGTCCCTAACTGCGGTTAGCTATACGCACACTATGCGCGTTTATCTTTTATCCGCTCTTGGTATGCACGAAGCACTAAACGGGTCCGTTTAACTAACAGCGCATAATCCAATGTTCTATATTTAGATATCGGGAAAACGTGTTTGACTCCAATATTTTTGTCAGTGCTCTACAGTGCGTTGTTTAGGCTATAGGCAAGATGGATCTACGAGTAAATCTAAAAGAGACAATATCGATGAACTGGCAGTTCAGAAACTGCAGTTGGCAAAAATAAATCAAGCCAAAGTTCAATTAGAGATGGACAAATTGACAGTGGAGAAAGAAAAATTACTCCTAGAGGTGGAAATGATAAAGGAACAAAAACTTCTTACAGGGATCAAAAGAACAAATGCCCAGCTTAAACAAGCAGTCTTGTATTTGAAATTGAGAAAGGGAGAGAGGGAAATGGGCAAGGATTGGGCTCCAGCTAATGTCACCCTTGACATCTTTGAACATCGCACACCCTAGTTTGTATGAATTTCATGTCATCTTTTGAAAATATGTTTCTAACAATTTGAAATAAAGTTGATAACAATATTGTTGTTTTTTTTTATTAATCTTGAGTATTGGGTGTTGATTATTATTATTATTATTATTATCATTATTATTATTATTATTATGTCCAATTGTTTCAGGACCAAATTTATCATCTCCCCCTTTTTTGACACATACACATATGTTAGAAAGATAATGACCACCCCTTCCATCAATGATAAATATGCTCTGAAAATCTTATTAGTCTAACACAAAAGCACGGAGGAAAATATAACATATTTTTAGAGTTCAAATACTTTACTCCACCACAATGGAAGAAAACCCATGGTTATGCTAGGTAATATGTACTGATTCGGCAATAAGGAATTCCTCTCTATTTTTTTATTTTTTTAAATCAAGTATGAAATGCACCTACCAGCAATTCCAGAATAAAGATTTGAGGATGCTCCGATGATATTCAAAATAACACCCTCAAAAGGAACTGATGGTGGGGGAGACCCTCCCCCAGTCTTTCGTTCATCTCTTTTCCTTTGAACGGCCGCACTCTTCATTGCACGCCATTTTTCTTTGCAGTCTTGTACGCTTCTATTTGCCACTCCTATCGCATTTATTTGGGCTGCTATTCTTGCCCAAATTTCTTTCTTCCTTTGGTTTGTTACCGTTGGACTGTGGCTTGAAAAAAGAATGGTTTGCTCTACAGAAATTTGTTCTAAAAGAACACGAATGTCACTCTCTGAAAAATTAGGTTTTCTTGGCCTCTTCGCTTCCGTCGCCATCTTGCCTATAGCCTAAACAACGCACTGTAGAGCACTGACAAAAATATTGGAGTCAAACACGTTTTCCCGATATCTAAATATAGAACATTGGACTATGCGCTGTTAGTTAAACGGACCCGTTTAGTGCTTCGTGCATACCAAGAGCGGATAAAAGATAAACGCGCATAGTGTGCGTATAGCTAACCGCAGTTAGGGACTAAACGCGTATAGACTTATACGTTTTTCCATGCATATCGCCCGTCACGACTCATCCCGTCCATCAGTGTCATAACACTACAATGCTGATACGAGTAATTAGACCATTTTCCAAAATAGTTCAAACTATTAAGGACGCTAATAATGATCACAACGTTATGGAGCTAGACTCTGAACATGACAGTGTAAGCACCTTATAAACCTCGTGACTCCGAGACCAAAAATTACGAGACTTTGTGTACAGCCTCCATTTTTTTAATGATAAATTACAGGGACATAATTATCCATTTTGGACAAAATACACTCTTCATTATTTTTTTTTTTGTTTCGTTTTGACCGGTGAAAAAAGGGACAGTTTTCATCGGGGTACAATCGAAAAGTGTGAACGGAAATTCCATTCTTGGCCTCTTTCTGGTCTTGGGCTCTCTACACAAAATGTCGGTCAAAATTCAACTTTTAATAATACTAATGTGTCTTTCTACTGGCTGGTGTTAAGGGAACGTAGTCTAGTAACCAGGCCAAATAGAGAAAAATACTGAGCTGTGGTCACTGATCAGCAATGGTCCACTATGTGAAACAGCACGGTCCCCTAACACTAGCTGTATTCTGCAAGGACCTGTAGTGTAACAATAAGCTTAATTAGTCTTTGCGTCGATTCCAAAAGCTTAGCGTGGCATTGATCTAAATCTACAGAGGGCATTTTAACGAGAAATATTATAGACAGCTGCACACACACACACACAAAAAAGAGACGGGTTCAAACTCAAGAGGAACCTGGCGACGAAAAAAAAAAAGGCAGGTGACGAACACCGAGAGTTATGACGTCAGTGTGGCCGGGGGTTCTAGAAGATGTCAGGAAGTTAAAGGCCGAAACATCTAATGAAAGAATCCACTTTTCCTCTGAAGATCGTCATCTGCCTCGCTCCGCCTGAGGAGTTTCTCACCACTTTTTTAGACTTTATGAATAAAGATAAATAAAATCAGAAAATAATTAACTAAAATGTGGCCACAACTCTGAGAGTCCTTGTTGAGATGAGTGACCACTCGGGGATCCCCTCTCTCCACAGCCAGTTGTACACCAAGCCACAGCCCCCAGGCCGAGGGGGGCTTATCTTACAAAACGTATGAGGGTTTGATCTGTCCACCAAACAGGTATCATACAACACTAGGTGTTTCTTTGTGACATGATAGTGTAGAAATAGATAGTGTTGTAGGCGTGAACCTCATTACAACAGGAAGACCGTCGGGAGCCGCAGGTCTTGGCCTTTGGTCGCAAAGGCATGTTAATGTTGTCGTTCAAGGATCTCGCACTGAACAGTTAGCTGGTGGACGTGTTTGGTACATTACCTCCAAACAGTCAGAGATTACCAACTGCATATATAATAGTGATAAAGTTGCTAAATGTTTATTATCATTTTGTTTTTATCGATAAATAAGCCTAAGAACCGCTTGCTCCTGCGGGCGGCTACTTAACTTTGGCCTTTGGGACTTAGTGCGGTGTAATTCTGCCTGCTAGCTACAGGCCATTTAAGTCGTAGCACCACTGTAGGTTATCACAGTTAAAATGTGGGAAGAGAGACAGAGAAAGAGACGCAGATCGAAAGAGAGAGACAGCGAGAGAAAGCAAGAAAAAGAGAGAGAGACTGTCAGAGATACAGAGAGAGAGAGAGAGACAGAGAGAATGAGAGGAGAGAGAGAGGGAGAAAAAAGAGAGAGGGAGAGAGAGAGGAGGAGAGCAAGAGAGAGAGAGAGAGAGGGGAGATAGACAGAGAGACATAGCGAGGGAGAGAGACGGAGAGACAGAGACAAAACAAAAGAGTTTTATGTTCTAAAGCCTCGCACAAAAAACAAAACAAAACAAAGACCAAAAACAAAACATTCCAAAAGAATTAGAGTTTAGAGTGAGAAGAAATGGAAGAAATTTGAAATGGAAAGTTGTCTTAAATTCATTTAGAATTTCCCTCACTTGCCCATAAGAATCAATTAGAAAAATAACTTTGCCAATTCCATTCGATGTTGAAGTGCGTGTTTGTTTTAAATTTCTCTCTCAAACCCCTCTCTGGGTTGTTCTTTCGTGATGTCATTTCCGTCTTCTTGAGACTTCTTCAGCTTCATTACTCTCGTTTTCTTTCGTTTGAATTTTCTCACCTTGAAACTGTTTACATTCCAGTGTCGACAAGCCAGAATTTACACCTTCGGTGAGAAATGTGTCTCGAACAATCGGTTTGACTGTTCTCTCACAGCTGAAGCCAGAAGCTACAGAGGGTTTTTGGATAAATTTCATCTTTCATAAGTGGAAAAGTTTAGCCAGACACGAGAAGTGTGAAGTGGTTACGTGTGTTGTCTCTCCAAGAGTGTTAGACGGTCATGAGATCATCCTTATCTCTTGTTATTCCTGGCACAGAATCTCTCCAGCTTCACTCTCATACTGCCGTTTTATGAATAAAGACTGGATGTGCCAAAAAGCAAATGTTCACGTGAAACGCACGAATGTAGTTCACGTTGCTCCTCGCTTTACCCTTAGTTCAATCAAATTACTAGAATTGATAAAATAAGACAGCTAGTGCTTTTAGCTTGCGCAGATTTCGCACCGCCACCTAGCGGCAAACGCACGAAGTCATGAAAAATGCCTTATTTTATAAAGCCAAATAGGGAAAATATTGAACTTTGTTCACTGTTCAGCTATCGCTACAGGCCGTGATTGGATTGTCATCATTTATTGTGGAATTATAACTTCAATCGCTGTGGGGAAAACTCTGTCTATTTTTTCTTTTCTTTTTTTTTTCGTCACGGTAGCACTGTCACAATTTTGCAATTAATTTTACCATTATATCAAGCATTCTTTTCATACTATGGGCCCCACCCCCGATCAGTGCGCAAATTGTGTGCACGGTTTTTTTTAGTGCAGATGCGAAGAAGACAGTGTCTCATCTTATCGTTTCTTGTATCTTTGGTTCAATGTCCATTCTGTAGTAACAAGGATAATTATAATCTTACTATCATTGAGCTACAAAGTGAACATGTAATCAGCCAAAACTCTCTGACCACGTGACTAAAAATAATGAAATTTCGTGCACTGACTCACATTTCGACCATACGCTACGTGGACACATCCATTTGGGTCAAAATTCAGACTTTCATATGATGTTTTTTTCAGACGCATAAACAGGCCCATTTTCATTTATCGAGCAGAATGGAAAAGTATCATCGGAAATTTCGATGTGACTCTGTGTGACCACCGTTCTGCTAACAGCTCTTCAGACAGTAAAAATAATAATAATGAAGTAGATTTATATCAATAATTATAGTAGTATTAATCTATTATAAGAAAATAATGGCGGGAGTAATTCATTGTGGTGCAATTTTGGCCCTTTTTTTTTCTTTTGTTCGGCGCTGCAGCTTAAATGACAGTTTTAAAAATTGCAAAATTAATTTTCTGAAGTGTCAACTAGTTCGGCCCAATCACTTTTGTATCAACTGATTGTGTTGATTTAAGTTGCAGGTGTTGTAGTTTTTTTTAAGTTGTAAAAATGTAAAATACAATGATCTTTGTTTTTCCCACTATCCGAAAACGAATTGAAACGATATTAATACGCGTTCAATTCCATGCGCGCAAGTTCCCTACCAGAAATGAGTGCGTAGTGCTGGGATGCGCATGAACTCTGTAGTAAGACTGTAGAATAATTATGGGAAACCTTCTAGACCAAAACGAGAGAGGGACAGAATGGTGGGTTCACAGGTTTATCCTGGAAAATGCTGGGAACATCTTCTAGTAATAATATAATAATAAAAATAATAACAATAGTAATAATGAAGTAGATATGAATAGCACACTTTCCTGAAGGCTCAGGGCGCTGTACGGGGAGAAAAACAAAATACTGCTGATATTCCGCTCCCATACACATACATGCTGACAAACACAACTACTCACGTCCACGGTTGGATGTGCAGACATACACACACACAGAGACATAACACACACCCAATTTACTAGACATGGCACAGAAATTCCATCAATAGTCCTCCGTTCCTACACAGATCCACTGGTTTTTCTACTTTTTGAATAAATCCGTCTTAAAACTACATTAATTTAACATAGGTGAAAATGGAGTTCAGCTCCGTGATGTTCGATGGATGCTTATTCCACCTACTGGAAGAGACTGAAAACGATAAAAATGAAAAAAATGACCAAAAGGAACTATTCCACAGTGCAAACTGACAACCCAGATGGAAAAAACACATTTCCTTCCATTCTATAACAAGGTGTTTAAATGTGAATTGAATCTCAAAACGGGGACGCGTTGACCTAGAGACAAGCTGCGCGTCTTTCATAACAATAACAATAATGGTGAAGATCACTCATACAGCGTCCAATCCAAACAAATTGCTCTAAGCGGTTTACAGAAAGTCTTGTTCTCTCCATCTGCAACTCACTCTCTCACTCTCTCCCTCTATATCTCTCTTTCTTTCTTTCTTTCTTCCTTTCTCTCCCCCTCTCTCTCTCTATCTACCTATGTGTCTATCTATCTATCTATCTATCTATCTATCTATCTATCTATCTATCTATCTATCTATCTATCTATCTATCTATCTATCTATCTATCTAGCTTTCTGAATATCTTAAACTCAATCGATTGCATACACTCTTATGCTAGACATACACTGTATACATAGTCACACACACACAAATAACATACTATGTGGCTGAAATTAAACTATAAAACAGCAAAAATAAAATGAATTGAGAAAATTAATGGATTGCGAAATTGACTTCATGAATTCACAACTGAAAGTGATTTTTTTTTTCAAAGATGGGTTTTTAGACCAGTTTTGAATTTTGACTCAGTAGATGCTTCTTCGCAATGATTTTGGCAGCGAGTTCCATCTGTGCGGGGCACAATGAGTAAATGCTCTACCTCTTAGTTTCTTTGACTTGCAGTTCTTGCCGAAGACACCGAGTTCGATCCCCGGTCGCTGCAGGCAGGTTCGAATTTTTGGGGAGAAAAATTCCTGTCCCTGATCCTATGGTAGATAGGATCGTGCATCTAGCCTTCTCGAATAAGTACGAAAAGCTCGAAGGGTCCGCGTGCACGTTGCGCACGTTAAAGGTATCTTGGCAGTTGATAGTTGGGAAGAGCAGGCCGAACAGGGCCGCTGCCCGGGCAAAATTCTAAAAAAAACTCATCCCTACCACAAAAACACACAGAAACAAGAACAGTAAAATTGAGGTCTACCCGCCAGGAGCAGCGACGAGCCTCCTAACATGAAGACCTAAAACACAATTTGATCTGAATTCGCATATACTGTCTTTTTCAGTAGCACGGGGACATAGACCGGATGCTCTATCTAAACAAACACAAAATGTATCCATTTGTTCTGACAGTGAAACTAAGATATACCCCTGCGGTATGAAAGAACTGTTAGCCCGCGTGATACCACAATATGATATCACATTCCCCATAGATCAGATTTGACAGTTCATGATTATTATGATTCATTATGACGTTGACATCGCACGGCGGGTGGTAGATAGCATGTGTGTCGGGCAAGGTGAGTCTCATACTTGCATATCGCATACATCCTTTACTCACTCAGAAGAAAAACATCGACAGTGTTGAGACCAAAACTTGTGTTCCTAAAGCCGTGATTTCATGTGCACGGAAACGGAAACAGCAAACGGAAACGTCAAAAATCTATCAAGCAGTAAAAAGAAAGAGAGTTTCCATGTGTAGGGAATACGGCATTTCCCTGTACATGAAAACATTCTTTCTATTTCATTACTTGAGGGATCTTTGACGTTTCTATTACCGTCTCCATTTCCGTACACATGAAATCACAGCCTAGCGTATTTTTCAATGAAACCTACGGTTGCTGACACCTACAACCTGCTACGCCTACCTAAGACCTTGAAGAAAATAAAAGATGTTCTCAACTGTCTCACTTAGACGGTATGTCCACCTTGTACAGGAACCACGCAAGCCATCAAAACTTATCAGGAAAAATAGAATTAAATCCCATTTATAATGAACGAGCGTAGTTATAGTTTATAATTTTACCTGGACAACGCAGAATCTTCCTTGGTAGTTAAAATACTTACAGTGTTTGATTAAACGGGGTAAAAGTGCTACATATTAAGTACAAAATGCCCGGGTTGAAACGCGTAGGATTGGCGTTGTTTGCACATAGGAATGACATCATTCTTGCGTCGATCCGCAGGTTGCGAAATCGCCCAGACGTCGATTCGATGTGGGGAACCCGCCTGTACGGAAATCACACCAACCTGACGGAAATCCTATACAAGACTAGTCGAATTGATGAAGGGATGATGGCTGGGTACGGTCTTTCGCTACGACGTCACACAACAGTAGGCACGAGCGAACAGACACCCAGTGTGTCATCTTTCATTGTGTGATAGCAGTATTGCTCTTATCATGTTGACGTGCTGCATAAAGCCAGACCTGAAATGATCTGTGACCGCCAGTTGTCAGATGTGTAAATCTAGCCAGTATCAGCATCAGGTAGAGATCAGACCGGTATCAACCTCAGGTAGAGATCTGTCCGGTATCAACCTCAGGTAGAGATCAGACCGGTATCAGCTTCAGGTAGAGATCTGTCCGGTATCAACCTCCGGTAGAGATCAAACCGATATCAACCTCAGGTAGAGATCCGACCGGTATCAGCTTCAGGTAGAGATCAGACCGGTATTAGCACCAGCTAGAGATCATACCGGAATTAGCATGCGTTAGAGATCAGACCGGTATCAGACTCAGGTAAAGATCAGACCAGTATCAGCTTCAGGTAGAGATCAGACCGGTATTAGCACCAGCTAGAGATCATACCGGAATTAGCATGCGTTAGAGACCAGACCGGTATCAGACTCAGGTAGAGATCAGACCGGTATCAGCTTCAGTGATGTAGCACCAACATTCTTATTCTTGACACCCCAATCTTGACATAATCCCCTATCCCTCTTTTTCTTATTTTAAAATCTACGTTATTTGAATTTCTCATTCTACGATAATAATTGAAGAGGAGCTAAGGCAGATGTTCTCTGTTCTGTGCCACCCCCAGAACAGCCCTTCTCAGGACTATAGGTCCATTGCGGATACCGGCCATTTTAGTTGCCAGGACCGACGCATAACCATGGCGGTGGCAGCATTGATTTTGATTCGTTAGCCGATTTGCACTGTGAGCACTTCAGGCGTCGCGAACCAATCGGCGGCGAGCTAAAAAAAAGTTCACTACAGTAAACAATGACACGTGCGTTCACGCACATGGGAGATGTTCGGTCAATTCTTTCACTTCCTTTCTTTTGTTTACACGGATGGTAGGGAATCTGACCAGCTTGGATCCATCCTTTCCACCCCTGACATAACAGTCAACTGCAATGCAACCAGCAGGCATTTTAACCGCTTAGACATATCTCGAAGTTACACGCGTCAGCTGATCCACCCGCCATTTTAGGTGTCTGAAGTACAAAACAAAAACACTCTGTGACGCCATTCGCAATGGGCCTATAACAGGTCCTAAGGAGTGGACACTGGTGACGGAACCGTGCCCAGCACTACTGACCAGTGAACACAACTCAGCGTTACCTCTATTTGGCTTAGTAATAAGATTACCGTCCAGTAACACTGACCCCCAATCACAGCTGTCCAAAAATAATGTCGGCAAAAAAATGTAAAAAACCTGCGGGTCAGAAAGATGTAATGACGCATGGTGAAATTTTACCCGCGTTCTACAGATCTCGGCCACTCGGGTCGTTCTTAAGGGAATTGAAGTGTAATTATAAAGCAGAATAGAGAAAGCACTGGGTAATGTTCACTATTCACCTATAGCTAATAATGTAAACTACCATGTGCCCCTAACACCAGCCTCTCGAGGGATAGCTGGATTTAGTTATGCGCTGTAACCGTCCCCCGAAGGTCTGTCAAGCCAATAAAAAATTATACTATCACTCTTATTTCACATCTGTTTCGGTCAAAGTGTCCAACAATTGCCATGCTCTGAATTCCGACAGATGTGTCTCCCCTCCCCCCCCCCCCCACACACACACAAACCGCCCCCACACCCTCCCCCGAACGAGAGGCACTTGCCCTCTTTCTTTGTCTCCGGGTCACGGCTGTTACTGCAGAGGTCACGGTGCCAACGATGTTGAAACTCCAGCGAGTTGACGGTAGAAATTGATGTCAGCGAACTGTCCCTCTCACTACACCAAGTGGAATGAACGTCAACATCGCTAAAGGGCCTTAATCCCCAGAACAATAGACACTTGTTGTGCCAGAGTTACCGAACCTGAAAGGGGTGTGACTCGTGGGGGAGGGGGCGTCTCCAGCTTTGGCCTGTAGTAATTCAGCTGTTTGGACGACTGATCTGAGATTCTGTAGCGATTTGTGTTTCAAGTGTTGGGATTTAACTCTAGTGAATGCTAAGTCAAGATACGAGCATTCTGTTGAGATCTTAGGGAACATTATATCGCTTCTGTGTGTTGTGTGTCTTCTCCCTAGGACCAAATATTTAATGTATTTAGACACACATACATGACACACAGTGGTTCATTTCAAGTCATTCATTCATTCATCCATCCATTCATTCATGCATCCATTCATTCATTCATGCGTCCATTCATTCATCCATTCATTCATTCATCCATCCATCCCTTTACTCATTCATTCATTCGTTCATTCACTCAGTCATTCAGTCATTATTCCTTTATTCATTCATTCACTCATTCATTATCCCTTTACTCAATCATTCACTCGTTCATTATCCCTTTACTCATTCATTCATTCAATCACTCATTCACTCATTCTTTATCCCTTTACTTATTCATTCATTCATTCATTCATGTATTCTTTCATTCATCCACACATCCCTTTACTCATTCATTCATTCATTCATTCACTCATTCATTCATTCACTCATCCATTCATCCCTTTACTAATTCATTCATTCATTCACTCATCCCTTTACTCATTCATTCATTCATTCATTCATCCCTTTATTCATTCATTCATCCCTTTACTAATTCATTCTTTCATTCATCCCTTTATTCATTCATTCATTCATTCATCCATTTACTCTTCACTCATTCATTCATCCATTGATCCCTTTACTCATTCATTCATTCATTCATCCATTCATCCCTTTACTCATTCTTTCATTCACTCATTCATTCATCCATTTACTCATTCATTCTTCATTTGATTCGAAGCCAATAGCCAGTCAGGCGTCAACTGAACCTGATAGTCATTAATTTCTCCCCCCCCCCCTCCCCACACACAAACCATTTTGTCTTACATAATCAAAGGAAAGAAGCACAAACATTTCCTACAGCCCCACTGTATTTGTCAGCTTACATACACTTACCTGCTCTACCTGCAGGAAAAAATCCACAAAAACTCAAGAAACATCTTTGTCACAAAAATTAACGCGTATCTATCCCATTTACCTACCCATCAAGTTTGCACATAGGAATGACATCGTTCCTACGTAGATCCACTGGTTATGACATCGTGCAGACATCAGTCTGATGTAGGGAACCCGGCCCTACGGTAATCCTACCAATCCTACACAAATCCTATGTAAAATCTACGTTGGATTGACGTAGGGATTCTCCTGGCTGGGTATTTACCTTTTTGGGATAGTTCCACCACACAAAGACGCGTGCTGACAGATGCACATAATTATACCAGTTTCATGCACATAATTATTCTGTCGATTGAAAAAACGAACACACAAAAAAGAAAAAATAACAGCACGTGGGGTTCCACTTACGTCTTTTTTAAATAGGAGTCGCTTGGGGGAAAGATAGCATAATAGTTTTAGATAGAACACTTGTCTTGGATACCCTGTCTCACACTTGACGCTAAGGGCACTTGGGACAGCAGTGGTTTACTTGGGTAACGGAGCAGCTGGAACTATCCTTGAGATTTTAAAACAAAACCTGAGTTCAGACCGACAGCTGGAGCAGCGGTTCTCAACCATTCCCAGGCAATCGCCCCCCCCCCCCCTTTGGCTTCAGATGTTCTGTTATTGATGCGCCCCCTCCGACCCACAGCAGGACGACGTCAATCCGACGTAGATTTGTGTGGAAATTCCATAGAGTTGGTAGGATTACCGTATGGTCACTTACATCAAACCGACATCGATGCGATGTAACCAGCGGATCTGCGTAGGAACGATGTCACTCCTATGTAAACTTGATGCCAATCCTACACATCGGATTTCCGTAGGACTGCTGTCGGGAAACTTACAGTGATAAATGAAAATAAAAATAATAATGATATATACCGTTCGTGCCAAAACAGCGTAACTGCCATCTGTTCTCCACCCACACATCCACTCCCTCACGATCCGCGACCCCAGAAAAGATGCACAACTCTGGTAATTCGAAACGGCATAATTTGAATGTTCTCCCCTGATTTCTTCTTTCCCGACGTCACCCCAGAATGCTGCCGGCGAGTGCGGCATGGGTTACCATAACAACCAGAATAAACAACCAAGCCTTTCATCTTCCATGTGTTTGCCATGACGAATGTCCAACTCGAGCGAGATAAAGTAGGTTTAATGGAGGGCTCACAGAGAAATTGTTTCGTTTTTTGTCTTCCAAGCATTTTTTCCTCTCAGTCTCTCTGTGTGTGAAAGAAATACTTTTCCAGCTACAAAACCGATCGGCGTTCGGGATGATTCGTAATTTGTTTTATCAGTAAATCTGATTTCTCTCGAGGCGTCGAAAACAAGAGCCCGGAATTTCTTTAGTCTTATCTGGAGTGTTTGATATACGTGTGTGTGTGGATATGTGTGTGTGTGGATATGTGTAAGTGTGTGTGTGTGCTTCCAGGTGTCGGAAGAATCTCTAACTTTTTTTCTTTTTATAGATCTATCTATCTATCTATCTATCTATCTATCTATCTATCTATCTATCTATCTATCTATCTATCTATCTATCTATCTATCTATCTATCTATGTTTCTATCTATCCATCTGTCTATCTGCTTATCTATCTATCTATCTATCTATCTATCTATCTATCTATCTATCTATCTATCTATCTATCTATCTATCTATCTATCTATCTGTCTATCTATCTATCTATCTATCTATCTATTTATCCATCTATCTCTCTGTCTGTCTTCTATCTATCTCTATATCTATCTATCTACCTAACAATCTATCTATCAATCTGTTGTCTGTCTGTCTGTCTATCTATCTATCAGTCTGTCTGTCTGCCTGTCTATCTTTCTATCTATCTATATATCTGTGTATCTACTTGTCTGTGTACTTAGCCCATCACCCAGTCTGTCCGTTCATCAATCTGCTTAAGACCCGAGAAAACAATACAATTATTTTTATTTTTAAACAACGATGGAATGCATTTATTATTCAGGTTATGTTCGCTCAGCGAGGACACATATGAGATGTGAAGCCCCCACTGGCTTTTGCTGAATTTCCCTTTTTAGCTGTACACTATGCCATTTTATGATAAAAACCACAGAAAAACTGTGGGGTCGCAGCAAGGCTTAAAGCAAAGTCAAAAATTGGCAAAACGAAAAAGTTGTATATTTCATTGTAACCTTTGGATATTATTTCTTATGCGAGGCTTTGCTACTTACAGCTCTTTCTTAATTGCCAATTTTTGACTATGCCATTTTATGTACACTACTTCTAGTATTTATTGTATGGTCTGTTTTGAAAATGACCCCTGCTTTCTCCACCCCGAGGTTTGTAGTCCAACATTCCTAGCTTTCTCTGTCCGTGGTCTGTAGAAATGTTAATGAATTACTAGAGCATCGAAACTTTGCTGTGGGAATTACTTTTCAAACAAAGTAGTGTGTGTCTGTCTGTCTGTCTGTCTGTCTGTCTTCAGTTCATGAAAACTTAGCTATCTGGAAACAAGAAAGTCACGGAATTAAAATCGTGATTATCGTCAGACGAAAAGTAACGTTCTAGTGGTTTGTTTCATGTGACGTCACACAACGTGTTCTCCTACGAAATTTTAAATTGAGCTTTTTTGTCTTTCGTCGGAAGTTCCAAGCCCATAGTTATCTTTCGTTCTCCCAAAACTTTCAGTTCTTCTTTTTGGATTATTGCTAATTTTCAGCGAGTGTGGCATGCTCAGCTGCCGTGTCCTCAAAAAATCTTTTCAAGTGGACATGCTCAGCCGCCGTGCACGGAGGGGGGGGGCAGGGGCTGCCGTGCGGTAATACCACAATGTTGGATGACATAATAAAACAAAAGAGCGATAATTTCCTAGTCAGCCATCGTACGTCAGTCCAACCTAGATTTGTATAGGATTTCTGGAGGATTGGTAGGATTACCGTGGGGTTGGTAGGATTACCGTAAGGGCGTGTTCCTTACATCAAACTGTCATCACGAGGATATCCGCTGGTTATGATATCCTCGTGATGACCTGGAACCCAACCAGTAACAGTGCGGAAATGCGTCGATTAAAACTGGCGTCTCGTTCCAGGTCTTCAGGATCATAGTTTTTTTTACTTCATCAGCATACACACTTACATACACCCACAAAAACAAACACCCCTCCCCCTTTTTAACACATACAGAAATCCAGCCTTTGAAGAGTTTATCTGCAAGCGCAGGGTACAATCACACATTCCGCACTGCCTACTAATGGCCAGCTTTGCTAAAGCCATTACCAACGATAGGACGAGACGCCTTTCACAAACAGCTCCTCGGAGTTTTTCTTTCATGTTGTATTTATATGGCGGGGGTCAATGAGTGAACAGCTTTTTTTACATGGGAGCGCGAGGCTGGGATATTGCAGGATGGTAGGCGGTGAATGGGCGGGTCCTTATGCCTTGGCCCATTCATGTTTTACATCGTTTGTTCTTGTAAGTGTATTTTATATATATATATCTATTTCTTGAATCTAGATCAGAGGTGCTCCCGAACACGCGATTTTTTTTTCCGTACGAGCTTTAGCAAATTCAGGAGCGGGGCAGCAACACACCCCCATACACAGGTCATCGACTAAGGGATTTCTCGTCCTATCAAACACTGCCGTGGGTGCTGCAATCTCTGGACTGTGCCTGATATGACTCTGAACGTCACCGAAAATCCCTGGGATGTGTTGGAACTGACCTGTGTTTGGGGGTGTGTTGCTGCCCCGCTCCTGAATTTGCTAAAGCTCGTACGGAAAATATCACGCCTCTCGGACCACATCAATTGGTTGAAAAGGGTAAGGGGCAGGGTTAGGGATTCGATAAGATTTAGGGTTCCGGATAAGGACGGGGTTAGGGTGGTTACGTATGCCTACGCGCCCCTAGCGCATAACGATCGGGGTACGTACGTACAAGTAACAACAGCCTTTGTGAATGGCTATTCTAAGTGAAAACGATAAAAGAAAGAAAAAAGGTTTATGAAAATAATCATTATGAGATCATTTTTGCTCCGAGACACACTTACATTCTCTCCCTACTGCTCACGACAAATGCCTGTATAGTTGGGTATTTGCCATACTGTTCTACGTCAATTCTTGCCTTCTCGAGAAGATGAGGATTGAAGTGTGGTTGGCAAAAGGGCTAAAACGCATAAAACATTACGTCACAAACACATATCTCGAACAGTTTTCACCGATTGGAATGACACTTATACATAATGGAATTAGGAGTCACAGAACCACTTTCATGACAAAAACTCAAAAACGGCAAAATGTCACACACAATAATAATGGCAAATACTCCCCAAGCCCCGACTCCATCCCATCCCTCAGGCTGAATGGGTCCCTTTCCGCCCAAGACCGTCTCCGATCTGCGGCAAGTTATTGCTCACGAGGAGCCCGTCAATCAAAACCTGCTTGACGTTCAACAGGCGCGAGACATTAGCCGCGGGCATTAAATAAATCACAACAGCACCAACAACAAACAAAATGCCGCTTTGATAAGACAAATAGAGTTGCACTCACGTGCAGAAATCTACGTGTTCCGGGCGGTTCCGTACTGGCGCGGATTGCTGGAGTTGAACTCTGTCACATGAGATAAAATGGCTTGGATCCAAGGCGACAGGTTGACCTGTGAGGCTGACTTCATCTACATCAACCGGATTCCTGGCTACTTTTTGTTTCTTTAGCTTGGTGGTTTCAGTTTAAGACGGGCGGGGCGCCTTTTTCTCTTTGCAGGGGCGTGAACACATTTTCAAGTTGGGGGGAGGGGGGGAGGGAGGATGGTGCACTTTAAGACTAGGTTTTTGCCGCCTCCGTGCTAGTACCGTTTTGTTGCAGTTTCCACCAAAACCTATTATTTTGTTAAATTTATCAACATTTATTCATTTTTATGTAATTATTTTACATGAGAGTGACCATATTTCATATTACTTGATAGATTGTACACAGTGGCACATTAGCTATAGGTAGAATGCGCATATCCGCCATCTTGTCTGTCCAGACCCACGCTTCACCATGGCGATGGTGGCAGTGATTTTGATTCGTGAGCTGATTTGCACTGTGAGCACTTAAGGCGTCGCGAACCAATCGGTGGCGAGTTTTTAAAAAAGTTCACTACAGTAAACAATGACACGTGTGTATACGCAAATGGGAGACATTCGATCAATTCTTTCACTTCCTTTCCCTTGTTTACACGGATGATAGGGAATCGGACCAGCTTGGATCCATCCTTTCCACCCCTGTCATAACAGTGAACTACAATGCAACCAGTAGGCATTTTCACCGCTTAGGCATATCTCGGAAGTATCCTTATCAGCTGATCCACCGGCCATCTTGTTTGGCGGAAGAACAAAACAAAAAGACTGTGACGTCATCTGCATTCTATCTATAACGCAAACATGACAAAAGAGTACAAAATATATAACGAAAACTCGGGGGACTATAAGATATCACAGATTATCTCAGCCTGCATCTTGTTCTAGAAGATGATTTCTTATTAAAATGACAACAGACTCTACCTGTCGCAACTAACTGACACCCGTTACATTTTATTGTGAATATGAAATTTATTATTTTCACCACATTTGTTTCTACTCGCTATTCTTCCTGGATATTATGTTTGTCTATATATCTGTCTGTCTGTTTGTCTGTCTGTCTGTCTGTCTGTCTGTCTGTCCGCCCGCCTGTCTCTCTGTCTGTCCAATCATTTGGTACTTTCATTCTATCTTCCTATTCCTGCTTTTTCTGGTCCATTCTTGTCGTGATTCCTCATTCCGTTCAATGACAAACGCACAAAAAATGTTGATACTTTGTGTCATTACGTGTTTCTTTGGGGTCTGTGCGCGCTTCTGTCTACTTTGAATGTCCAGATGGCGATGTTGGTTCTTGTTTGTTCTGTCTCCATTTTCTGAAAGAATGTTGTTACAAGTACGTACGTCCCCCGAGTTTTTTTCGCTAGGGGTACGTATATTAAAGCCTTTTGTGACTCCAGAGCTAGGGAACTCCTCCCAGAGTACTCCTATCAACAGCCTTGATTAATTATTCTTTCAGATTTTCTTTTTGTTTTCCTCGTTTTGGGCTGAAAGGGTAGGGGGCAGGGTTAGAGATTCGATAAGATTTAGGGTTGAGGATAAAGACGGGGTTAGCGATAGGTGCGTATACGTAAGTGCTCCTAGCGCAAAACGCATTAGGTACGTACTTGGTGCGTACAAATAACAACAGCCTTTGTGAAAAACTGGAGATCTTTTACAACACCTTGACACTTGTTCAAAATGTGTTCTGGCACTTATCAAGCTGCTTCACATTTCCGATTTATTCCAACTCCTTATCATAATACAAAAGCCGCAAACATTTAACGTGGAATTTCTCAGTTGTGCAAAAAGTGGACTTGGAACAAACGTGAACTAAGGTCGGCATGTGCGAACGTCGTAAAATTATTATAGAATTCATCACATTATAAAAAGCCAGTTACGGCGTTTAAAAGAGGGGGAAGGGAGAGAGAGAAGAGAGAAAGAGAGAGAGGGAAAAAGGAGAGATAACAAAGAAAGAAAGAGAGAGAGAGAGAAAAGGAGAGAGAGAAAGAAAGGGGGGGGGGGGAACAACATTCTGAAAGCTCATTATCTGTAATAGTTTCTTGTCTACTTTGATTCCTCTACTGTTTCTGGTTTTCACCCACACTTCTTCCAGCCAACTGTTTAGCTGTTCTCTCGCCTTTCTCTCTCTCTATCTCTCTCTCTCTCCCTTTCTCTCTCCATTACAATCATACAACCCTGACAATCATAACTATTCTACAGCTAACTCAACCAGCAGTTTCCTTCCCTCACCTCCGCCTTCCGCATTCCCCGCCCCTGGATTCAGACACATTAATAATTTTTTTTTTTTTTAAACTGTCGTCACTTATCATGATTAGCCGCCGGTGATACGTCACTCTTTGTCCGTCTGTCGTTTCATATTAGGCCGGGGTTTCCTGCCGGAGTTAGGTTTCACAAATACGCAGACAGACAGACAGGCAGACAGACAGACAGACAGACAGACAAATAGATAAACAGATAGACAGACGAACAAATAGATAGATAGATAGCCAAATAGACAGACAGACAGACGGACAGACAGATGGATAGATAGATTTCACAAATGCACGTACATACATACATACAGACAGACAGACAGACAAATTTACAACATGGTTGAGATTCTAGTTTTCTTTCTAGGCAAAAGCCGATCTGTCTTTTTCTCTCGAACTTTCTCTGCTCTCATTTTTTTTCTTTGTCTATCTATCTATCTATCTATCTATCTATCTATCTATCTATCTATCTATCTATCTATCTATCTATCTATCTATCTATCTATCTATCTATCTATCTATCTTTTTGTCTATCTATCTGTCTCTCTGTTTGTCTGTCTGTTTGTCTGTGTCTATCTGTTACTCTGTCTATTTGCCTGTCTGTCTGTATGTCTGTCAGTCTGTCTGTCTGCCTGTATTTAGCGTAGATTGTGGTAAACCACGAAGATACTCTATAGGAAGTGAAAGAAAAATGGACAACTCTATGTCCTCATGCTCAGCGACTTCTTCAATTTTATTTTGGCATCTTTAAAACTGAAAAACGTGTTGTTCGCCGGTTTAAAGTTTTAATTATTTCTGTAAAATGTGTTTTACGTCTGAATTATTTTGCCGGCAATGAAAGACTTGCGAATATCGATTGTCCAAGAAAGTGTAAGTTGTCATTGTGACATCCATTGTAGAGAATATGAATTTGATCAACTCGAAAATTCCGGACGCCTTTGGATATCAAACCATTTCTGCAGGGAGAAAAGGATGAGTGTTGACAATGCAGATCTTGAAAATGTCGTTGAAGCCTCACGCAAGTTATTTATAAATATCCTCTTTGCAATACCATCCTCACTGTAAGTGCGTCTTTATGACGCGTAAACTTGCACGGCGTTGTCTGGTGCGTCAGTGTGCGCGTCAGCGGTGAGAAATGTTCATGTTGTCTTAGATAGCTCGTCATTTTTTAGAATGAGTTGGATCAACATGGATTACCTCAAAAACTGCCTCCTGGATTCATCTGAAAGTTTACCTGAACTCATAGTATATCACACTAAACCTAATGATACTGATTGTTTTACTTGTTAGATTGTAGCCTGGTTGTGAGTTTGCTTCATTTGCGCTTTAAAAAATGGATAGTAATTAAACTTAATTATTAAAAAAGCATTTCTGCAGTATTAAACTGTGCCAAAACACTTAAACAAAGTTAAAGATATGTGTACTTCAGCGCATTGAAAACTGTTGGCAGAGTCTTCACCAAGAATTGTTATAAGTTGTTGGGGATAGGTGGTCCAGAGGCAATGTGCTTGCCTTTCATGCCGAAGGTACCGAATTCGAATCCCGGTAGGTGCAGGCATGTTGGAATTTTTGGGATTTTTCTCATATTTTCCTGAACCTGGTCTTATGATAGGCAGGATCGAGCACCTAGTCTTCTCGGATAAGGACGCACAGCTCGGAGGGCTCGTGTGCAAAGATACCTTGGCAATTATAAATCGAAAAGAGCAGGCCGAATAGGCCGCTGTGGCGGCGACGTCTCTGCTCCAGTTGTAACTGGGCGACAATGACACCAAGGCTCTCAAACGGAATTAAAGATATATAAAATACAAAAGTACTTATGACCCCAGAGTTTTTTGTGTCGGGGTGGGTATTTTAAAGCCCTTTGTGACTCCAGCGCCAGCTGACGTAATACTGACATGCAAAATAGCACCAGTGATCAGGCATACAAAAAGCACCAGATGATGTAATGATGACATGCAAAAAGCACCTGCAGTAGTCGAATATATTCTCGAGTATGCTAATATGCGTAGCTGCTGGTACAATACCTGGCAGCTGATGCCTTGTTCCTACCCAGATTTTTAACCTTTTAACCAGCAAAGTATCAACAAAAACCTCGACAAATTCATCTTAAAGTATATTACATTCGATTACTGGCTAGTAAAAAGTATTCGCATGTTTACTAGGGCTTTTTGCAATGCTCTAACCAACTGGTGTTTTTTGTATATTTTCACAACTGGTGCTTTTTGACTGCTACCGTACGCAAAATACACAAGATAAGATTTTTTGTTATCTACTTTGGAACCAATTTATGAAAAAATGCTATTGCGGGCAAGGAAAAGGTTATTTGTGGCCAATCAGCTAAACTCACCCCAAGCAGTAACCCTAATCCTAACCGTAAGACTTTCCCAAAAACTTCAGAGAGGAAACAAACATCCAATTTGGAGTCAAAACGCAAAAAATCATTCTGAAAATTAAATCTATACACAGAGGGTTGGAATTTGAGAGACAGAGTCACCGACGGACAAACAGACAGAACGAGTGAGAACAACGGAGGTGTAGAGAGCATAGAGGCGACTCTCAGCCTGTCAGAGAACAGGGAATACACTTGTCAAAACAAAATATGAGCAGATTTGGCAAAGTTCGGAATGGTGGGAAAACACTGAGGGTGTGAGAGATAGAGGAAGTAGGGGAGAGGGCAGGGGGAGGGTGCTGAAAGGTTGGAGTGGAATTGACTATAAAGGTTAAATATGACACAACATATGGATATAAATACGTAGGTCACATGCCGCGGAGTCTTCACCTACCACACGGTACAGAATATGACATAAGTCTCTGTCTCTGTCCATCTCGTCTCCTGGAGTCTCGATGGTTTTTGTGGGTTTGGGGTCCAGCTACTGTGTTGTGGTCTTTGGGGTTTCGGGAGATCTCTGCCCTTGGCATTTTCACCTCTCTCTCTCTCTCTCTCTCTCTCTCTCTCCCTCTCTCTCTCTCTCTCTCTCTCTCTCCCCTCTCTCTCTCTCTCTCTCTCTCTGTATGTCTCTCTCTGTCTCTCTCCCCCTCTCTCTCTCTCTCTCTCTGTCTCTCTCTGTCTCTCTCTCCCTCTCTCTCTCCCGCTCTCTCTCTCTCCCTCTTCTCTCTCTCTCTTTCTTCCTCTCTCTCTCCCTCTCAGTCTCTCTCTCCCTCCCAGTCTCTCTCTCCCTATCTCTCTCTCCCCCTCTCTCCCTATCTCTCTCTCCCTTTCTCTCGCTCTCTCTCTTTCTCCCTCTCTCTCTTTCCCCCTCTCTCTCTCTCTTTTTCCCCCTCTCTCTCTCTCTCTCTCTTTAGCTTTCTCCCTGGCTCTCTCTCTCTCTTTCTCCCTGTCTCTCCCTCTCTCTCTCTCGTTCTCCCTCTCTCTCTCCCTCCTCTCTCTCTCTCTTTCTCCCTCTCTCTCCCCCTCTCAGTCTCTCTCTCCCTATCTCTCTCTCCCCCTCTCTCCCTATCTCTCTCTCTCTTTATCCCTCTCTCTATTTCCCCCTCTCTCTCTCTCTCTCTTTCTCCCTCTCTCTCTTTGCCCCTCTCTCTCTCTCTCTCTTTCTCCCTGGCTCTCTCTCTCTCTCTCTCTCTTTCTCCCTCTCTCTCTCCCTCCCTCTCTCTCCCTCTCTCTCTCCCTCGCTCTCTCTCTCTCCTTCGCACTCTCTCAGTGTGTGTGTGTGTGTACAGTTGTTTTTTTAACATTTTGCCCGGGCAGCCGGCATTATTAGGGTTTGCTCTTCTCGACTTTCAACTGCCAAGGTATCTTAAAAACGCGCAATGTGCACACGGACGCTCCGCGTTTTACTTAATCATTAATTTGCTCATTGTGAGATTTATGATTATTCTCACAAAGTGACGTATCGAGATCTTTCATAGTTCTGAAATTATAAACAGAAACATTTTTGGCCGGATGCTTGTCTGCACATTTGAAATTTTACTCTCGCCAAAAACGCTCTATTGTAAATTGTGAAAAGTTTTAGATACGCCAGGACGTGAGATGGGCGACGAGATATACCCGTGTATGAATCAGACTGGTTTTACGGGGTGGAGAGTACGGTTTTGTGGGGAAACAATACATTTTGTTCAAAAGAATGCGGAAGGTTAAAATTAAACTCGACCCTTCTGTGGAGAAACGCACAGCCAAACCGGCAGTTGAGGAAAGAGAAAGATATGGCCAGGCTGTGAGACGGAAAGAGAGAGGGAGAGAGCGAGAGAGAGTCCAACATCTGGCAAAATAATTCCTGTGGCATGCAATCTCCCACCCGTCGTTCAGGACGCTAACTCATACCTTCCTTCGAAATTGGCCAAAATTATGTGGAGTGAGACACTTAAACGCTACCTCTCCCTTACTACTTACAAAAATTTCGCTACTTTCACATTTCCCCCCCTGCCTTTTCCACGGACGTCTTGGCCCTTATCGGTTTTGATTTGGCACTAATGAAAATACCGGATGAGCTAAGCTGTTTTCGCTCTGAAATTTCGATCAGTAAAAGAATCAGCTGATAAGAAAAGCAGAGCTGGCGGTGGGCGGTGGCTGGAGCACGTGCAAACAATTTGTTTATTAGCCTGTTCCTCTTGACAACAGTTTTCTTCGGATAATCGGGACAGTTTTCACACTGCCTGTTTATTTATTAAATGAATGTTCGGTTTTATGCATGTGATAATTTTCACAGGCTGGCGTTTTGTCTGTGTGAGATATTACAGTGATTATGTGCTGTATGTGGATTTATGTGGATTGTCTCGTAAAAGTATATTAACCTTCCATCGCTCAATGTACCACATTTGAAATAGGTCACCAGGAACCAAATGTTCTATGTTTGACACACTTAAGCTTCCTATTTTATTAACAAATACTTTTTCCGATTAAATACTTATATTATTACAATAATCTATCTATTAGTTTGGCATTTTATTACAGAAGTTTGGGGAATTGGCAGTTTTAGTCTGAACATTAAAGGGTTAACAGCTCTAAGATAAATTCTGTCAGGCAATAGAAAATGTATATTTTACTCTGCTGCCGTTTGATGTGAAAAGATCATCGATGCAGATCTTGGTCAAATTCACTCTTTGGCGTTATTCTCGTGGTTTCTAGAGGAAGCCAAAATCTACAAGTCCGCGTCACAGATCTTTATCCATTATTTACAAAATTCATATTACAGATCGACATACTTTACAGTCCAGGCGTTTTCGACTCAGATTTTCATTTCACTTTTATTTGACCTTATTTATTAGAATCTGAAATCTGTAAACTAATCCAAAGAAAACTCATGAAGGACCGTCAAAACAGCAAAGTGGCTATTATCGTGCCGACCAACCGTTAAACCAAAATCCAAATTCAAATTGGAGAATGAAATGTGCTCAATTTTTTTTCAGTCTTGGTTATATAATTTCTGAGGACTAAATGGTCGCATTTGACCATCACAAAGAGATTAGCAAAGCACAACATGAGATATTTTGAATTTTCATCTCTGAACAGATTTTTGTTTTTGCTTTTTTCCCCCACTCATTCTGCCTTTTTCTGCAGTAAAGCATTGTGAAGGTTTCTTGATCTTCAGTATTTGATACTCCACGTTCTGTGACAGAAATATTTGTTTGCCATTTGTTGTAATTACGACAAGCAGGTGAATTGTGGACACTCTCAGTGAGTTTGTGGTGTGTGAGTTTAGATACATTTTTATTTGTTACATTGTGTTATTCTGGTATTATTTGTGGTGTGTGAGTTTAGGTAAATTGTTACATTGTTACATTGTGTTATTCTGGTATTATTTGTGGTGTGTGAGTTTAGGTAAATTGTTACATTGTTACATTGTGTTATTCTGGTATTATTTGTGGTGTGTGGGTTTAGGTAAATTGTTACATTGTGTTATAAGTATTGTGTTGATCTTACGCTAGTGCCGGTTTTTCTCATTGTGTCTGAAGTTGATGAGTGTGTTTGTATGAATGTGTGTAAGTGTGTGGGGGAAAAGGGGCTTCTGTGTATGGGTGAACGGGGTCATCGTTTGGCAGTGTGTGTGTGTGTGTGTGTGTGTGTGTGTGTGTGTGTGTGTGCGTGTGTGGCACGTGTGTAGGAGGGAGATGGAGAGAACATGACGAGGTGTCTTTGCCATCGTGTTGTCTGGGACATTTTGCCGATTTTGAGGTTTTTGTCGTGAAAATGGTTCTCTCACTCCTAATCGCAAGTTTCTAGTTTGAAGCGTATTGAACAAAACCCTGAGTTTACACAACTCTTCAAATTTTCAATCCTCATTTTGGTCAAAAAACCGCAAATATACACATACAACGAGATGGACAAACACCCGACGGTTTGTGAATGGTAGGCAAGGATGATGAGACGGGGGTGGGTGAAGGAGTGGAATTTTTTTGGTAGGGGATGAGGAGGGAGGAGGGGGAGGTTCGTTTATGCACGGGGAGAAAAAAAAACCACCAAAGACGGGAGATGGAAGCGGGGAAGGCAGGGAATGTAAAACCTCAAGTATGTGGCCGATTGTATCAGTTCCCGCTACACAAACACGCAATGCAGACGCTGACGTCGTCCAAACAGACACAACAATGGGGCTAGCTATAAAGTACGTAAGCTTGATTTTTGGCCATTTATGCCTCCCCCCCCCCCTCCCCCCTCGCCAAACCCCAGCTGTTCCCCGCCCAGTCCCCGTGCGGCCATTAAAACGTGAATATTGTTAGGGACGCATGGACTATTACAAAACCAAATAGAGAAACTACTGAGCTGTGTCCACTGTTCAGCTATAAAACAATACGCTCCTCTAACAACAGCTACTTAAAATTTTGGATGTCCATGATAAAGCCCCAGACACAGAATACCCCGACGGACCATTCCTTCTTTCACTATTATGTCCACAACTTGAGCGCGTGTAAACACGGTGAGTACTACTCACAGAGCTCTGTGGTACTAGTCATTTCCGTTCAATTGTGAAAGGGTGTGGTACGAATTGTTGCATTGTTGACATTGCATGGATGATACGCGCGCAAGTCGACGGACGGAATTTGGCGAATTGAGCCGTCTCGGTATCCTGTGTCTCGGAATTTTCATACACACACACACATACACACCTGTAACTCATAAACCACCGCAGCTAAAAAAAAAAAAGTGACCACACCCACATCACACATGAAAATATCTCAGAAAAAGGAAGACATAGTTTTAAATCTGCCTGAAGTCTTCACGACAAGTTATGCTGGTAACTGCATGCCTAACTCTCACACCCGCGTCTGGCTCCACGGACCACCCTCAGTGAATTCTTCTCTGTTGTAGTCAGGGGCGTGGACACTTGGCTGCGAGCAGGTGGGTAGGGACAGTGGCAGACCGACATGTTTTGGGGCCCTGAAGCTTGAACTGTTATGGGGCGCCTTCGCGACCAGCAAGAATGGCGCAACATTCAAAATTCACTCATTAAGAAAAGTTCCTTCAAGGCTTCTGTAGGCCTAGGAACCCTGGAGTTTAAGCTTCATTTGTTTCATGGTAGATCCGCCACTGGATGGGGGACCTTACAGTTGTATAAGGCATTTGAAATACTTAGTCACTGCCCTATCCGTACCACTATCCCCGCCTCCAGCCTTTCCAACGTTTCTACTCACACACACACAAAGCAGAGGGTAAAGAAAGACAGACTGGTACAAAATGATTTAATGATGAGTCACATTTCAAGATCTCATCGCAATCATTCTGCCGTTTAAAACAAAAGGGGGGGGGGGCACAGAGAGAGAGAGAGAGAACGAGAGAGAGAAAGAAACAAACAAACAAAGACAGAGAGAGAAAAAGAGAGAGAGAGAGAGAGATGGAAACAGAGATAGTGGAGAGAAAGAGAGAGAGAGAGAGAGAACGAGAGAGAGAAAGAAAGAAACAAACAAAGACAGAGAGAGAAAAAGAGAGAGAGAGAGAAAGATGGAAACAGAGATAGTGGAGAGAAAGAGAGAGAGAGAGTTTGAGTTTGGGTTTAACGACGCGTCAGCACGATATCGGCCATTTTGCGCCTTAAGACGGTTTCTGGAAATGGAGAGAGAGAGAGAAAGGGAGAGAGATGGAGAAAGAAAGAGAGAGAGAGAGAAAGAAAGAAAGAAAGAGAAAGAGAGAGAGAAAGAATGTGAACTAGTGCATCAAACAGCTTCACAATGCCATGTCTTCTTAAACTACTTTCACCGTTCAGGGTGGTTGATGGCCACATCTGGCGGGATCTCCTTCATTCCTTCCTTCCTTCCTTCCTTCCTTCCTTCCCACCCTTCTGTTATATTCTGCCTATCGTTTTCCTTCTCCCTAGCACAATGTAATTGTTATTGACGTGTTTCAAAAACTGAGATATTAGACAGGCCTGTAGCCCCTGGCAACCCGCAGATTATGTCATAAGTTGGGGGCTTAAATACTGAGAGCAAAGGGTCAAATAATGTTTTTAAACTGTCGTAACTCTGAAGTCTGATAAAGAACGCTATTCAGTTGTTTTTGTTCTCTGAAAAAAAAATTGAAACCGAGTTATGAACAGTGAAGAAAAGAAAAAGTAAAAGCGAATGAAAGAAATTAGATATGTAACGAATGAAAAGAGAAAGAGCGAGGGGAGAGAGAGAGAGAGAGAGAGAGAGAGAGAGAGAGATTGGGAGAGGTAAGAAGTTAAATTTACGTTTGTATTAGTCTATGAGAGGATCCGTCTTACAGAACCAGCCAGGTGTTGTGGAGCTATGGATATCTAATTGTATGGAATATTTCTGTCTTTGTTGGATTAAGTGATCTCCATACTCATTTTGTGTTACAATTTGGGATTAAAAGATAAAATTCTCGTCCGCCGTTTGCTGGAAACGGAAGTTTGGGAGATACAAAAGGTGATTTATTGCTGGAATTCAGGACTGAGGCAGAATCGTAATATTGTTTTTTGAAAGAAGGGGCGAAAGATAAGGGAAGGGAAGACAGTTTGGAATAATTGAAAGAACAGAAAACAGTTTGGAATGATTGAAAGAACAGAAGACTTTTTGGAATGATTGAAAGAACGGAAGACAGTTGGAATGATTGAAAGAACAGAAGACTTTTTGGAATGATTGAAAGAACGGAAGACAGTTGGAATGATTGAAAGAACAGAAGACTTTTTGGAATGATTGAAAGAACGGAAGACAGTTGGAATGATTGAAAGAATGGAAGACAGTTTGGTGTAGTTGAAAGAACGGAAGACAGTTTGGAATAATTGAAATAACGGAAGACAGTTTGGAATGATTGAAAGAACAGAAGACAGTTTGGTGTAGTTGAAAGAACGGAAGACAGTTTGGAATAATTGAAATAACGGAAGACAGTTTGGAATGATTGAAAGAACAGAAGACAGTTTGGAATGATTGAAAGAACAGAAGACAGTTTGGAATGATTGAAATAACGGAAGACAGTTTGGAATGATTGAAAGAACAGAAGACAGTTTGGAATGATTGAAATAACGGAAGACAGTTGGAATGATTGAAAGAACAAAGTACAATAAGAAAGAAAACCAAAGTTTCGGCGATGAAAGTGTTTGAAAGCTGGATGAAAAAATAACAGGAAGGAAAGAGCGAACGAAGGAAGTGGAGGAGTAAGAAATGAAAGCAAAAAAATGAACTATAACGACATAATATTTAATAAAACCACCAGGACTATGAAGGCAGAGAATAATACGATAGACAGACAGCCAGACAAATAGAATGAATCACAAAAGGGTGAGGGGGGGGGGGAGAGATATTATTACACTGTAACAAAGTCACTGATGGCCACATCACATAATAAAGACAGGCGGCAGCCACAAAACGTCGTGCAGTCTGACATTCGCAGATGGTGAACTATATTAAAGATTAAAAATGTGTCCAGGTCAACATTTTTTGGAGAAAGCTGATTGAGAGGGGAAAGGGAAAGAGCCAGTGAGTGCTATAGAGAGAAAGAAAGAGAGAGAGAGAGAGAGACTCACTGAGGCAGAGAAAGAGAGACCGAGAGAGGGGCACAGAATGAAAGAGAGAGAGAGAGAAAGAAAGAGAGGTAGAGAGAAACAAGGAGAGAAAAGAGAGACAGACTGACAGAGAGGTACAGAGAGAGAGAAAGACATTGACCGGGATATAGAGAAGGAGACAGAGGTAGAGAGAGACAACAACAGAGAGAGAGGGAGAGAGAGAGAGAGTGAAAGATTATGAAAGTGACTTAGATAAAAGCAGTAGATATCTGCTGTAAGGACATTAAATTTTTCAAAATACTGAAACATCCGTACAGAAAGTTTGGACTATAAGTGTATAACCAAGTGACAGGAAAGTCAAATTCATGGTCACAGAAATAAAGCGGAAGTGACAACAGGCAGACAAGATGAAGACAGACATTGTGGAAAGTGAAGCAGGCGGAACTTTGGTGGATCCAGAGGTGGGAAGACACTCGAGGGGAGGGGGTGACGGAGAGACTTTGGCGGGAGGGTGAGGTTGGGGATTGGGGAGAAGAGACTGGGTTAACTCCGTGTGTGTTCTTAATGCATTTGTCAGTGGCCACCCAGGTGCTTGTGTGTGTGTGTGTGTGCGACAACGCATGTGTTTGTTTATTATTTATCTGTGTGTATGTGTGTGGGAGGGGGGGTGTCGGGAGGCGGGAGAATTGGCTGTGAGTAGTGATGCACATGGAAGTAACCTGCAGATTGCGTGTGATCACCGAGGGATTTGAACGTGGAAAACAGTCAAGTTGTAAGTGATTGAATGATAGAGAGAGGGAGCTTTGAACATGAGCCTACAGTCATACAGGAGGATAGACTAGAGACATTGAGGCAGACTGAGGGACAAACAGAGCTAGACAGACAGACAAAGGCAGAGACAGAGACACACACACACAGACAGATATAAAGAGAGAGAGAGAGAGAAAGGGAGGTGAATACAATGGCAGAGAGAAGACACAATTAGCCATGTTTTGCAGATCTCACTGGGATTTATTTTCTTGTTTGGCGTGAGGAAAAAAAAAAGGTTTTTGTAATGAAACCTGGAGAGTTAAGGGTTAATGGCTTCTCTACGTCATCTGGAGAAACAAACAAACAATCACACACACACACACACACACACTCCGGTTCCTTTCACTTGATATGCTTGATGACTGATAACGCAGGGGATGGCGGGATAGTATGAGGACTGAAGGTGAATGAGAGATGAACGAAGCAGGTCGTTGTCTAGTGAAGAAATAAAGGTGCTGTTGCTGAGAAAATATTGTTGGCAGGGACCAGGGTGGATTGGGTGGGGTTTTATTGGGGGGTGGAGGGTAGAGAGAAGAGGTGTAAACTGTTACAAGTTGTTTACATAATCGAAAGAACATCCGATGTTAGTTTTCTGTGTTCTCTAATGGATTTCCCACAGCACCATTGACCTACTTACTAACTAGGTGTGTGTGCTAGTTTTTGTCTCTTCCTGCTATCATAGACTTACGTTCCCTATTGATCCCGTCCTTGTGTCGGTAGGAACAGTTTATTTGACGATACATCATGCCGTGAATTCTTAGTGCAGACACGGGAAACCCGCGGCCCGGACCCTACCAACTTCCAATGGTTGGCGGGTTCTTCTGGTAGAGTTTCTTTCTGTCCAATCATTCTATTATATTCTGTCTATTGCCTTTGCTTCATCCTAGCACAATGTGGTCGTTGTCGTATCCACATGCTTTCTCCATACCCAAACCCTAACTCCAAACTTAAACCCTGCCAACCAAGGAATTTTGTCCCACCTCTGGAGTTGATCGAAAATTGCTTTACACACTGATCAGTAAGCTTAAAAAATATATCTATTACATCACATCATATATTATACACGCACCCCCCACCTCCTCTCAAATCAAAGAAGAAAATTTTCTTAAAAGTCAACATCCAAATAAATAACATGTCATTTCTAGAAAAGCTTTACTCGTAATATGAGCTTAGAGTATCTGGCCCTCTGCACCGACACACTTCTCAGCTCCAGCCCTTATTACATGAAAGGCTGCTCATGCCTGATTTTGGATGTAAGAATGTAAACATTGCAGCTTGTCTCACTATGTGTCTGCATGCTCGTCTTTCTACTTACAAATATTTATCTAACACTCATCGCAGTGGTTGACTGCCATGTCCAGTTACTCACTGATATGCTCATCAAATCCCTGTCTTGTCTGGCCTTACCTTGTCTCACAGTGCGGCTGAATCGTTTGTCTTTGTTGCTAAAAGTCGAGATGCATTTTTTAGTGAATGAATAGAGATGCTCACACATGCTAGACACGGATACATTGCGTAGTCAATAAAAACATAAAACTAGCTCACAGCTGCAACAGGCAACAAGTCGCGTGTGCGTCTGGCTTTTAGGACGCAACTGATGACCGACCAGGCAACCAGTTCTGTCTCCACCCCCTGAGTCCTCGGATTGTCTCAGGGAGTCACTGAGCTTCTTGCTTGTCCATTCCTTGATGTGTCTTGCCATCTCTTTCTCTGCCAGCCTCTCTTTTATCCTCCTGGAACTGTGTACAGACTGCGACCTTAGTTTGATCCAACTCCACTTTTTGCACAACTGAGAAATTCCAACTTAAACGTTTGCAGCTTTAGTATTATAAGGAGTTAGAATAAACTGGAACTGTGAAACAGCTTACTAAGTGTCACAACGTATTTTAAACAAGTGTCAAAGTGTGCATTTGTTATATCTCTTCTACATACTCAAAGATCTCCAGTTTTTTAGAAAATGGAGATGGAACAAACAAGAACTAAAGTTGCGGAGTCCTACCATCCATGCATTGTTCAAATATCCATCTATCCAGCTTTTCCATCATCTAGTTCGGTATCCTGACACTAAGTCAAGTAATGAACCAATCATAATGAACATCTTTTTGTCCATCCTCAGGTCAAGCTTGTGACCAGGTCAAATGTCCAAAACTGAAAGTCTGTGTAGAAAACATGCAGGTGAGTCTTCGTCAGATTGTGCTGTCTGATTAACATGCAAAAGGGAACTCGGGAGAAGACCAGTGAAGAGAGAGGGGGGAGGGGAGAGAGAGGGAGAGAGAGGGTGAGGGAGAGAGAGGGAGAGGGAGAGAGTGGGGAGAGAGAGAAACTTTTTCCGTTACATTTTTAATTTCGCTTTTATTTTATCTTAATTATAGGAATCTGAAAACTGGCAACTCACCTGGAACAAGATGTTTAAAAAAAAGCAATGAAAGGCGCAAAGTGACCGTTATCATACCCACACGCCGTTAAACCTAAACTCAAACTCAGAGACTCAAACCCGTGTGTTGTGTTCCCTTCCCCAGGGTCTGCCACTGTGTACCTGCCCCAACATGTTCGTGTGTCGCCGTACAAAGAAACGGGAAGTCTGCGGCTCTGATGGCAAGACGTACGAGTCAAGGTGAGCACCCCTCAACCCTATCCCTCTAGCCCTACCCCTCCAGGGGGAAGCTTTACCAGGTTTTCATTGACACCACCTTCCTAATTAACACTGCCCCCCCCCCCACATCCACCGATTGGCCCTGCCCATGGTGATTGACACAGTATCGTGCTATCTGGTTGGTCGACAGTGGCAAGAATTGCAGCTATGACTCCAGCCAGCGTTTTACAAGTTATCTCGTCTCTTGTTATTCTTCCTGTAATCAAGTCTGACAGCAAATAAGATTCTTTCTAACGTTCCATGCCGTGTTAATTCATGTAATATGCCTATTATTGAGTTATGATAATTATATTTATGCAGTGATGCTTTGGATGTGTATGTCATGTATATGCTCCTAAGCGCTCTAGGAAAGTGAGTTTTCCTTATGAGAAAGACTGCTATATATAGTAATTGTTATCTCATCTTATCTTGTCTTATAACGAGAAACATGAGACACTCAGAAAAAATTATTATTCTTTTGGTCTCGGTTAAAAAAAAAAATTGTTCATAAAACCAGACCTGCAAAGAGCTAACATGGGCAGACGGTGTTCCATACAATGTTCTTTATTTGTGATTCACGGACAAACAATTTAGTGCTGTCTTGTATTTTTGCCTGAAATTCCAAGAAGAGAACAGGTTGACGGGGAGTTGACAGCTCTAACGACATTTCAGGAATTTAGTTGTGCAACATATTCTTGAGGTTAAAAGCGCACCCTCCTGAGAGAGAGTGACATAGCAATACTGGCGCGGGGGGGGGGGCGGGGGAGCGGGGGGGGGGGAGATAGGGGGATTCGAGAGCAGAACACCCAAGTTAATGAACCTCTAACAGTTTTATATAGGGGGGTTGGGGGGCAGGAGTCGCTCCCTCGTCTAGGTTACAGAATGTTGCTATGGGACCGTAGCCTGATGACAAAGCTAAATAAAGAGAATAGCGAGTTGTGTTCACTGCACATCTAGAGCTTACTGTGTAAAGTACTACGTTTCCCTAACAACAGCTTCTGAGTTTATAGCCCAGCTGGTAGTCCTAGAAACAAGAATGCATCATTGTGGTTCCAGGAACAACAGATCGCCTGTTGTTAAGGGACCGTGGTATTGTACATAGTAAGTTACAGGTAGAATGTGCATATCCGCCATCTTTAGTGTCCGGCGATTGTGGCATTGATTTTGATTCGTTAGCTGATTTGTATTGCAAGGCACGGGCTGATTTGCCACATCCATTTAGATCTATTTCGAGTCATCATGTTTTCAAATGTTTTGAAGAAAAAAAATGTCATGTGATTACTTTGTATGCTGAGAATGTCTATTATCACTTCTATCTCCCAGATGTCACATGAGAATTGCCTCCTGCAATCAAGGCGTGGCGGTCAGGAAGAAGTACAGAGGTCCTTGTACGGAGGAAGACGTGGAGCAAGCTGGAGCGTCTTACAGGAGGAAGCTAAAGAGGATGAAGAGGAAGAGACGACAGAGGAGGAAGAGAAAGGAACAGAAAGGTGATAATACGGACGATGACAAGAAGGTGAGGAGGCGACGAAAGGAGAGGCGTAGAAAGAGGAGGAAAAGCGGAAGCCGGAGATCACGAGCTGAGAGCCGGGCAAGACGACACAGGAGGAGAAGCCACGCCGCTGGACGCACCTTTGAGGAAACTTTTGCTCACTACACCTGGAAGGCCTAAAAGTCCTGGCTGTAGAGCGAGCTCACTAAGGTAGGACATCACAATAATGTACTGCAGATAGGCCAACTAAGGCCCGCGGGCCGGATTCGGCCGGACAGGCAGTTTTGGCAGGTCTGCCAGGGGTGACTGAAAATTACTTTACACACCCTGCACACGCACGCACACACACACACACACACACGCACACATACACACACACACACACAAGACTATTTTGTCGGGTATTTGCCATATTGCGGTAATTATGTGGCATTTTGCAGATTTGGAGGTTTTGCAATGTCTCTCACTCCTGATTTCATTACGTATACGTGTCATTCCAGTCGGTTATAGACTTTTCCAGATATGTGTTTGTGACCTAACATTACATGCGTTTTGGATGCTGATAGGGGAATGTAGTTTGATTACAAAACCAAATAGAGAAACTACAGAGTTGTGTTCACTGTTCAGATATAGCTTTCTATGTAAAACACTATGTCCCCCTAACAACATTCTTGCCTTCTGGAGGGGGAAGAGGGGCGCCCGAGCTTCAATCCTTATTTTCTCGAGAAGGCAAAAATGCACATACAACAATATGGCAAATGCCCTAGGATTTTCTCCCTTAAAAATGAACACCCAAGTAAATGGCATGTCATTTACAGAACGGCTTTCATATGAGGCGAGAGTATCGCGCCCTCTGCATCCTCACAGTTACAATATATAGGTTGCCCATGCCGGCCATTATACATAATACATGATACGCCATAAATACGTAACGACAAATAAGCGTTAGTGTTATTTCAGTAACATTTTTCCTTCATGTCTTACCAGACCAATGCGGGGACTTACTGCCGGAAACGGCCGACATGGTATTTCAGCCGTTTATGGAAAGGGGCCAATTGGACGGGGGTGGGGATGTGAATTGGGAGGGGGGAGGGGAGAAGGAGTAACAAAACTTCATGTCTTTATATCAATTTCTGATTTTGTGAAATTAAAACTGACAGACCAATTAAGTCCTGATAGTAATTTCATTTTTTTTTTCCTATTTTTTAACTTTGTACAAAGATATAATTTTGTTAAAGACCTGACTTTACAGGTGTTCTAGTGTTAATTGTCGCTTCTCTATTTTCATAAGAATTAGCCAAGGCAATTGGTGAACTATAAAAAAAATGATCCGTTCAGCACCGCCCAAACATATGACCCATTTAAAGATAAAACTACAAAGTATACAGATATTGATACTTTTTCTACTGTAGTAATAAAATCTGGCTTAGTTACGTTCTTTCACATTCATCGGAGTGAAAACAGAACAATGACAGAAAATTTAAATCAGAAATCCTTATAATGGGTGTACATATGTTTAAGGCTAAATTGGGCAAAAAGAAAAGGTTGTATGTTGCGAAGCCCCGCGTGAGAAATAAAACCCAAACAATACCCTGCTGCGACCCCACAGTTTTTCTGTGGTTTTTATGATATTTGGTGAATATGTTAAAGGCTGTTTGTAGCCTCAATGAAGAGCGGGTTTTTTTCCAAAACTGGGTAGTCAAATTTTGCATGAGTTATGGCCCCTTTCAGATTGTCATTCAAAATTAGTGTTCTTGCATCGCGCCTTATACTCATCTTGAATGTTCGGATAAAGGCGTGACATAGTAAGCTTTAGCTGAACACTTTCACCGCGTCTTTCACTCATTTTAAATGACTATCTGAAAGGGGCCCATAACTAGTGCAAAAATTTGATTTACCCAGTTTTAAAAGAACTCTTCAATAGGCTCCACCAACTTTACCCAAAATTCCCAAATTCTGTGACCTTAACCTTGTTCTTAAGTGAGACAAACGTTGCATTTCGTAGTAGTCAGTTGATATGAGTAGTCTGAGCTTTACTCATGGCCAGTTGTTTGCCTCACCTTCTCCACTCACCACTCTATTTGATGGCTGACCTACATTCAACTAGCTGGGTTTTCCCCCAAAATCTTGTTTTCTACTATTACAAAGCCGACAAGAGAAAATTAATACCTTGAATACACTAAACATAAACATAGGTATTTTACATTGTAAGTAAAAGATGAACCGTGAACACAACTCAGTATTTGCTCTGTTCAGCTTTGTAATTGGTCTACGACCCCTTAAGCAGAGACACAGAATACCGAGACGGACGATTCCTTCTTTCACTAGAATATGTCCACAAGTTGCGCGCGTATAAACACGGTGAGTACTACTCACAGAGCTCTGTGGTACTGGTCTTTTTCGTTCAATTATGAAGGGATGTGGTGTGAATTGTTGCATTGTTGACATGGATGATACGCGCGCAAGACGACGGACGGAATATGGCGAATTGAACCGTCTCGTTGTGTCTTGGGTTTAAGGGTGCAAAAGAATATCTTGAAATCATGACATTTCTGTGACACCTACTCAATATAAAGGCTGTTGTTTGGAGTATGTGGTATTTTACAGAATAAGCATGTATAAACAGGTTTCATTATTGGTCGATTTGCACTGCGAGACACGGGAGGCTCTGCGAAATCACTGTTAGCATGGAGCGGAAAGTTAGGTCGCTGCGGTAAAAAATACCCGTTTGCGCATTTCGGCAGGGTATAAGAGCATACAAACGGTTCTAAATAGTTTCAATCAACCCAAAAATATGAACAAACCACAATAAACAGATATGCACACTAGCTTTGGTGAAGAAGGTCTCTTTCAATTCTTCTATTTCTTGTTTACCGCAGCGACCTAGTTTCGCGGTTTGGTGAAGTGAGATCTCTCTATAAAATTAGTGGAAGTGCATATCCGTACAACGCACACAATTCGATGACGTAGAACACACACCGGAATACTATATTACTGACCTTGTTAATTTGCATAGTTTTTAAAAATATGAATCACCCTAGTAGCAAAACAATCCGACTTCTGCTCGGAGATTACGTGATCTGCGCTAATAATATACTTGAGTGTACGTCGATCACCAATTGCTACCCCAACCCCTTTTCGCCTGAGTAGTCAATCTGACTACCGCCCATTGATACAAACTGACTAGACCCTCACTCCCCCAGGGTCATCTGATTATTCCATGTGTTGTCACTTTAAATTCGTGAACACCATACCAAGTTTTGTTTCAGCAAACCTTCACCAGTCGCACTTTTTGGTAAACATGTACGGATATGCGCTTCCAAAATTAATACATACTCTCTGATATAAGCCATTGCTGAACAGTGAACATAATTCAGTATTTTCTCTCTTTGGCTTTGGTAATTACACTACGCCCCCCTAACAACATTCCAATAGTATATAGACAAATTGAATCTCTTATTTGTACAGGTGTCTCATTGGAACCGTTTTAATTCTTGTTTATATCGAGAATCGCGGCGCAGGTTAAGCTGATAGTATCACTTTCACAAAGGTACGGGTTGTGGAGGATTAAAGTTGAGACAAATCCATACTGAACTCTCAGGTGATTCTGAAGTTGTTGTCAAAGTACGGACACGCACTAGTGTCCACGTGATGATATCCAGCCGTCCAAAACCAGGTCCACACTCAAGTGTCCGTTGTGAAGATTGGTCGTAAAATGCGATATATTTTTTGTGTCATTTATTTTTTGGGGCCATCCGTCAAGTACGCAGGTTTGATATTGACGATATTTTATGCTCCAACCCGTCCCTCTTTGAACGCTTTTCATACATTTGGTTCCCTCCTCCAAACCCAACCCTAAACCTCTTTGTGCGAGAGTAGGGCCATCAAAGATACTAGAAACAATATAAGATGAGCTCAATAATATATGTATAATAATAATATTGTATAAAAATAATTATTATAATTCATTAGGTACTTGAAAATCTAAATCCTCACACAAAATATGGATTTAAAATTCTCACAGGAAGATACAGAAATCTTGGTCCAATGGTACCCACATGAAGATTTCTGAGTTAAAGTTCCATTCTGTGGATTCCACGATTATTTCCAGCAAATGGAGACTTTAGTTCGTGTTTTTTTCACCTCCTTTTTCTGAAAAACTGAAGATCTTTTAGTATGTACATGTAGTAGAGGTGTAACAAAATATGCACACTTTGACACTTGTTTGAAATACATTGTGGCACTTATCGAGCTGTTTCACAGTTCTGATTTATTCTAATTTCTGATCATAATACCAAAACCGCGAACGTTTAACGCCGAATTTCTCAGTTGTGCAAAAAGCGGAGGTGGAACAAACAAGAATTGAAGTCGCAAAATGTGTCCATTCACAACGCTACAGGAGGGACTTGCAGTTGTCAATACAAGTATTGAAGAATTACTTGAATACAAGTATTGAAGAATTACTTGAATACAAGTATTGAAGAATTACTTGAATACAAGTATTGAAGAATTACTTGAATACAAGTATTGAAGAATTACTTGAATACAAGTATTGAAGAATTACTTGAATACAAGTATTGAAGAATTACTTGAATACAAGTATCACCGTTACTAAATTCTCTAACTAGACATAATGTGTTTTTTATTTATTATTCCACAGAAATGAAAAAAAAAGGATTTAAAATGCCTGAGGATCAAGAAACAACAAGAATGACGACCACAGCGTCCAGGGTGTCGTCACCTGGATAGAAATGTTGTCGTTGATATGAATTATCGCAAACTTCAATCATTTTTGCTTGTGACCATCCAGCGATTGCTGAGACTACAAGACTTGCTGGCGTGGAATGTTTGACTGATTACAAATAGTTATCTCTACAATTGTTCTGAGACCTATTCATTACTGTGTGTTATTCACTTGTTGTTGGTACGGTAGAAACGTATAGATATTTGTTCTCAAGATTCAAAGCTAAGAGGACATTTTCTTGTAAAAGTTGAAACATTTTCACCGCCCCTAGCGAGGAAATGTCTACGGTAATTCTGTTTCCATTTCTTTTCTTTTTTTTTTATTTTGTCATGCGGCTTTGCATATTCTGCAAAAATGGCTCGCCATCCTGACACTGAAGTTGGGTGGACGTTAAAGGTTTGTGTATTACAGAACGTTGATGAACGAGCAAAAAAAATAAACAACACGACGTTTGATGTTTTGGCTACTCTGCGAGATGTGAGGCTTGTCAGGAGCCTGGGGATGAGTAGCTCAAATTCCACACAGGAATGGAACAGTCGGACTGGTCAGCTTTTGCGTGACCGCAGGTTTATTCCTTTTCCTCTGTCTTCTTAACTAGAGCCGCCACTGCGGATTGAAATTGTTCTATGTATGTCGAAACAGAGCGTTTGTGAGTCTCTTTGTACTGTACTAGAGATCTGATATGGGTCATTGCCTGGGCGTGAGAAGATTGTAACGTGACCTATTTTGTTTAGAATGTATTTTTTGGTATGGGAGATTTGTCAAGCACTGAAATGGAGATGGGTTGTTTTTTTCTCCTTCTACTTTTGGCTTTGTAATAAACTATTCTTTTTTTTTTATTGTTGTTATTATTATTATAATTTTTGTCTGTAGATATTCTCTGTGGATTGAGCCGGCCAGTCATGATTTGATAACTGTTTTGTACCACAATTATTCAGATGTCGTGCACTCTGACCACGACAAATAAAGAAAACGAGGTAGGGTGGGGGATGTCTTATGGCAGGGATGAAAGATTTCTGCTGATTAAGTGAGCTTACAGCAGTCACAGAAACACAGACAAAGTCGATCTAACATGCCTCTTGAGATGAAACACTATTATAATTATTTTAGATTCTATATCGCTTGTCATTTTTGAATACTTAATCACTCAAAGGCCAATGGAAAGAAGAATGCCTAACATCAGACTACAAGATAAAATTCTCCATGCCGAAATACTCAAACAAAGCCAACGGACATAGTAAAATTCATGCTACCACAAAAGTGGAATTGGGCTGGACATGTGGGAAGGATGGATGACAACAGATGGACAAAACGCTGCACTGAATGGCAATCACGGACAGGAAAAAGAACACGAGGATGACCAGGAAGAAGATGGCAGAATGATATATTAAAAAGAGAGGGGGAACAACATGGATGAGGAAGACATTAAACAGAAAGGAATGGAAGTCATTGTCGGAGGGGGGGGAGGGGGGGGAGAGCTACATCTTTTAGTGGATGAACAATGCTGAGGTGAAAGGTGAAATCATTCAGAGACATCAAGATTTGGAGTTTGAATGCGGAAATAAATACAGAAGTGACAGCCACAGAATATAATGAACTGATAATTATAGTCTTTAATCGTAAACCATAAATACAAAAACAGCGGCAACTACATCTGCAGCAAGAAAGCCTCGTTTTGATCTAGGGAAACCACAGTGAAATGGATACAAAGTTCAACAGTGAGATCGGTCCCAGGAGAGACAACAACAACAAAAACGACCACAAGAATACCAAGGACAATAACGACAACAACTACTACTGCTTCTGCTCTACTACCGCAGCAACCATTATCACAACAGCAACACAGTCACACAAACAGGATCTCTACGACAAACGGCACTTGTCGCTACACCAGGTCTGAAATACACAACATCAGCAGCACCGAATTGTGCTCAGGAATTTAAAAAAAGTGATCTAACTTCACTAGTTGGATACTGAGACAATCCTCTGAATGAATGTGAGACCTTCTAATCTGCAATTGGAATACAGGTCTAACTCCCCCGAGACAAAATAAACCAACTATTCCGTGGCTTCTTCACTTCCCTATTTTTAAAATCAACGTTTCTTTAAAATTTTCGAAACTCAAACTCCCAAAACAGAAAAAAAGTGGAGTTACGTCACTTTTTGTAATTTACAGACATAAGTATAATAACAACGACAATATACAGTGAGCAAGTAACAATATTAAATCACAACAAAATAGTTAAGTTTCTGTAAATATAATGTCCCACAATGAGACACTCCGGATAATGTGCCGATCTCAAAGAAACAACCATAGCCACGCCCAGCTGAGTACAGAGCACACGTCATACCTGGAGAAAGAACGGGGAGGTAGAAGGCAGACAAATCACGGGTAACGAGTACTTGGCTGGTGATGACAAAAATGGTTTCATATTCCAAACTCCCAAATGACAGGAGAGAAGAGACTTCAGAGACACAAAAGCTACTTAATCTTTCTCATCAGCACCATCAACATCATCTTCCGACTCTCACATTACATTCTGAGTTTGATGTCGACGTCAACAGATGTAATGAAATTGCATTCTCGAAATAATGAACGCCAGATCAAAGCCTGGAGTCTTCCATTCACCAAGAAGTAATGTTTGTTGATTCATAACTTCCTCCTTGCTATCCCGTCATTAGGGCGTCTTGGGTTGTCTCCCCCTAGTTCTTAGCTTCCCCTTGATGACACCGTAGGAATTCCAGCCGTTGTCGGGGAAGGACAAAGCAGAAAGTTATGGGCGAAACTCAGTCGATACTGCAACTGTTTCAGCCATAGCGATTCTGAAAAAAGAAAATCGATAATGTCCTTTGTTGAAAATTATAGATATTAGCGATTCTAGCTCGTGATCTCGTCTTTGTGTGGTCTTCTTCATTTATGGCCTCTTTGTTGTATTTGAAATCTAATTATGTTATAATGAAAAGGGTGACTTGTAATTTGGTGAAACGAAAACAAGAATAAATATTGTAGTTAGGCCTGACATTGGCTGTGTTATCTTAGTATTGTGATCTTGAAGAGTTTACCTAAGGATTTTTGAGTAAATCTAGAAGTATTTTTCTTTCAAATATATGATAATGCCACATCATTTAGTATTATGGTCTTTCTTGCAGGCAGTGCAAGTTTTGATCTTACACAAATCCCATATAGAAAGTATCTTTTGCTTCAGATCAGAGCAAAAGTTTAATTAGATCGGGGTAACAAATTTATAAGGAATGCCTAAACAGGACTTAATCTCTAAACGGGACTATTCCTCCTGATTTATTCAATTATTTATTCATTTATTTATTTATTTATGTAGTGATTTATTTGCTGTAGGCGTCGCTTTTCGGTAATCTATGAAGATTGAGAGTGGACAGTTCTGGTTAGATAATCAGTCATTTTGTACGGATTCTGCCAATCGGTTAAACTTTGAATGATTCTAGTGGCTGTGCTGTGTCTCCAATCTGTTTTACCTGGGTTTTACTGTCAGATATGGACATTGAAGTCAAGCAAGACGTCGCTCACTGGTCAGACTGAACCAGGACTGTCTCGCTAGTTGGTGCAAAGAAAGTTCAAGGCTGAGCCAAAACCGACGCAAGTAGACTTGACTCAGTGAGCTGCTAGACTTGACTCTTTGTGTGCCAAAAGCCGATGAATCGGTTCATCCGCTGGTCACCTTTGTGCCAATCACCGATGTATCGGTGCACAAGAATGCTGGGCTATTTTATTTCTTGAAGAACGAAAGTCGACTTTCTATTCATAGATGCGGGTACGGGTTCAAACTCAAGAAGAGCCTGGCGACGAGAAAAAAAAAGGCAGGTGACGAACATGGAGAGTCATGAACTCGGTGTGGCCGGGGGTTCTAGAAGATGTCAGGAAGTTAAAGGCCGAAACATATAATGAAAAAATCCACTTTTCCTCTGAAGATCGTCATCTGTCTCGCTTCACCTGAGGAGTTTCTGACCACTGACCACTAATTAGTCTTCATTCATCTGCCCAGCTATTTTCTCTCTGTATCAGCAGACATGAACAAATTCATGGCACACAAAGAGTTAAATTGTGACAAAGATATAATTTATGTCTCATACAGGTGAAGACCTTTTTCGCTAGAAAATTCAATTCAGAGACCCAAATAAATTGTCCCACAAGAAGATTTTACAGTTAGGAGATCTAATCACTTAGTTCAGGTGTCTGTGAACCCTGTTTCCCAATGGGATGAACGCAGCTTTTATAAATAACTTATCTATTAAACAGCACGTATTTAAAACCTTAACAATTGATACAAGGGAAAATTCCATGTTTTATTATCGTGTACAATATTCTTTTCAACAAAGATAGAATCAAAACTTCAGTTTGATTTCAGTGATTTTTGGGAAATGAAGTAAACTTCGCCAAGGAGTGTCAGATAGGCAAAAACTGCAAACAAACAAAAATGACAGAGATTTTCTGTCTACTCCAAACGACTGTCATGTACTTCGATTTCAATGTATTTTCAAAAACATCACTTATTTATTACTTTCTGAAGTTTCACTCTTTCTTATCTGCATTAGTGAGATTAAGTTATTTGGGGCGTTCAGTGATTTACCCATTCTTATATGAAGCCAAAAAAACTTCCTTATATTATCACTCACGTACAGGATAGTGTACATTGTTCTCTGGTATGTGACTTTTGCCTCGTACCGATTACCACCACTGCTATATTTCTGTTTGTTCTGCCCTAACTGACTGGGCGCGAGCCGTGCGCTCATAACCAATGAATGCTAACCTTGTGTGGGGTGTAGACGGCAGGACCAGCCTCTGAAGCTGCCGTGAACCCAGAGCTTTCAGCCGCCAACCGTTAAATGTCAAGCGTACATTCAGGGTCGGCCAAATCCCTTACCACACTGAAGCGATGTCACCCGGGCAATCACAACCACCTGTGCCGCAACATAAGCCAAATTTGCCATTACTCAAGAACGAAAAATGATCTCGAATCTTCTTTCCCTTATGGCAGCCTTGTCGTTCACTTCCGTGTCACTTCTAAGCTAAACAGAAAAACTTGATCAAGTTGGGCTTCCATAAAGACCAACAGCAACAAAAACAAAAATGATAAAGGCGATAGGCAACTCAAGCTGGCGTCCTATAAACCTAACTTTTACCATTAATTATAGTCAACGACAACTCAGACAGAGGGGAAGCGACAATTTCACCAATTTCTTTTCTCACAAGTGGGCGGAGCAAAGAATTCTCAGTCTGTGACACTAAAAGTCGACGAAATATGACAGCAAAAGTTGACGAAATGTTTGTGTCTAGCACTGGTTATTATTATTATTATTATTATTATTATTATTATTATTTTATATAGCACATATCCATTTTTAAAATGCTCTATGCGCTTTACAGACGAAACCTGTCAACCACACAGCAGAATGGAGCGCCGGCGAAGCACTCAACATACTACACTGCTTCTTTCTATCTCCCTGTCTCGCTCACTCTCTCTCTCTCTCTACCTCAGAGCAAATTGTGGTTGAATTGGCTTACCTAAGATTTTCTTTTAAAGCCAAGACTAACCAATTTTGAATACATTTCTGTGAGTAGGAACAAAAGTGTCCCTATTTCGTTTACTTAGACTGTTAGCTACAGGCCATTGAGCGCCAGTCGGATAACACACAATGAATAGATTTCCTCCTTTAAAAATAGTCTCTTTCTTGGTTTTTGTGTTCTTCAAAATAATCCGAGGCGGGGAGGAAGGGGGGGGGGGGGGGGATGGGTGAGATATTATACAAACCACGAAGGCCCCGGCACACTGAGTCTTTCTATCTATCTATCTATCTATCTATCTATCTATCTATCTATCTATCTATCTATCTATCTATCTATCTATCTATCTATCTATCTATCTATCTATCTATCTATCTATCTATCTATCTATCTATCTATCTATCTATCTATCTATCTATCTATCTATCTATCTATCTATCTATCTATCTTCCCACGAAGCACAATAGTCAACAATTTCTGTCTTATTCGATTATATAGATAAGTTAATGTTTTAAAGATCGGAAACGAATATGCTAAACAGCTGGTTCATCATGACTACTTTTCATCAGCGGCCGCCACTGACCCCGGGGCCATATTTTTGGTTCAACGTGCAAGCCTAATCTGTGTTGTTCTAAATGTTCACTCTCACAGAACATTGACATAGGAAGATTTCGGGGCTTACAGTGGCGGAAATATTATCTTATAAAATGTGGGCCGAAGAATTGTCAAATCTCCGAGACGATGTCCAATGTATCACTTTATATCAGTCAGACTGTCTATCAGTCAGACAATCAGTCAAACAGTCAAACAGGACGCTTGACGAATGTGTGTCTCTGAGAATGATTGCAGCTTATTCTACACGTATTTCGTTTTTACTGGTACTTGTATAAAATGCTATTCCATTTCACTGTATATTATTTTATATAGGAAATACAACTTAGACTGGTTTGTATACTGTGAGATGTGATGTACACTGAAATCACTATATTTGTCTATAATATGTATTCATTATAATGTCTGTGAGTAATAAGTATATATAGATTTAGTTGACTTTATTGTTTTATAAGTGATGTAAAACAATGATAAACCTTCCTAACAAAAATAGGGATAACTTTTATGAAAATTCATGTTCCTTCTCAAACTTTGATAAAGGAAGCTTAAATTTTTATCGAATGTGAATAGACATTTTGCGGCCTAAATATGCACAAAATTTGAGATGTGGCCAGTGTCGGACTTAGACTTGGAGAGGCCCCAAACAGTATCAAGCTTGGAGGCCCGTTGTAGACAAGGTACACTGTTGTCAGGGGTAACAACTGTGTTTAGCTCTTTAGTTTAGGAGTTTCTCCGCCCTTGGCATTTACATCTCATTTTTCTTGTTTTTATTTTTCTTGTTCTGGTTTCTGTGTGTTTTTGTGGTAGAGATGAGTTTTTTAAGAATTTTGCCCGGGCAGCGGCCTTGTTCGGCCTGCTCTACTCGACTTTCAACTGCCAGGGTATCTTTAACGCGCGCAACGTGTACAAAGGCCCTCCGACTTTTTCGTCTTTATCAGAGCAGACTAGGGTCCTCAATCCTACCTATCATAGGATCAGGGACAGGAATTTTTCCCCAATGAAAAATCTAACATGCCTGCACCGACCGGAGATCGACCCGGCATGAGAGGCGAGCACCTTGCCTCTGGGCCAACGTATCCCCGAGAAAAGATACACTGGAGGTCACATAAAGGTACATACGGAATCAGAACTTTGGGTAGCCACCGACCCACTGACCCACTCATCCACCACCCTACACACCCGGATAAAAAGAAATTTCCTTTTATCCGAAATACTCCGTAACCCTCCTTTATTCTTTGTAAGTTTATGCCGGTTTACACGACTAAATATCTGTCTGGGAAACTGAAAAGTTAACAGTTGACATAGAACGTTTTAAACGAGCAAAGACATTCAAACTACGTAAAATGTCACTAGTTGTCATTGTTTACCCTTTTTTTTTAATTTTCACTGAATGAGTTAGTGCTTAAGTAATTAAGTGTCTCCCAAAATGGTTTTCACTTCATCCTATTAATTAGAGTTCTGACGGGCCATTTCGCTGTTTATACATTATGGCCAATAAATTCTATACAGTGTTTATATTATCATTTGTAGACCTATGTTACACGTTCTCGTTGTCATGGTAACGGGATGTCGCTATCTGACTATTGTCTTGTACATTGCTTTAAGTAGGTCTGAGCCCATAGTTTTTCAAGACAACAATCTTCATATTATTTTATTATCACTGTGAATATTTATTGTTTCGCTAAAATGTTCCTTTTTTTTCCTTTTCCTTCCGTGATTTTTTTTCTTAATATGTTATATAGGCCCATTGCGGATATCGGCCATTTTAGTTGTCAGGACCGACACTTAACCATGGCGATGGCAGCATTGATTTTGATTCGTTAGCTGATTTGCACTGTGAGCACTTCAGGCGTCGCGAACCAATCGGCGGCGAGCTAAGAAAAAGTTCACTACAGTAAACAATGACACGCGCGTTCACGCACATGGAAGACATTCGGTCAATTCTTTCACTTCCTTTCCTTTGTTTACACGGATGGTAGAGAATCTGACCAGCTTGGATCCATCCTTTCCACCCCTGACATAACAGTCAACTGCGTTGCAACCAGCAGGCATTTTAATCGCTTAGACATATCTCGAAGTTACACTCGTCAGCTGATCCACCCGCCATTTTAGGTGTCGGAAGTACGAAACAAAAACACTCTGTGACGTCATTCGCAATGGGCCTATACTTTACCATGATTAATTAACATCGTGTCTTTATTCAGTTAGATCTAATTATTTCTATGATTACCATTATTACTACCATTACCATTTTAAGTTTCTCTAAATTATTGAAATTAATAGTGTCGTTATAATTTATTGTTATTTTAATATCCTTGTAAATGGTTATTGTCTGCAGTACGACCAACTGATTTCATAACGAGGGCAAAAATTACTTTCGCTATAGAATGGCCAGAGTGTCACGGTAATATATTTTTATCCAAAATTTATAGACAAACAGCAAATCCAAAAAGGAATATTTTGTTCCCCCCCCCCCCCCTCCGAAAAAAAAAGGGGGAACAGACGTGATCCTGAAAAAAGTATAAGGTTAACGTGAAAATGTTGCAAAAGCGTCAGGGAATAAAAATAATGTCTAGGACCATCGCAGTGCAAAACCAGAGTATCTTCCGGATTTAGAAATAAGCTGTACATTCGTTCTGATCAAAATCTGAATGTTCAGTTCAAAAGAAAATAAAAGTGTAGATGAACATTTTGGAGTTTTATTAAACATGGTTTTGAGGATTACACTGTAGTCTGTTTCTCTATGTTTGTGTGTTTGTGTGAAACAATGTCTGCGTGCGTGTGTGTACATCGTTATAGGTCTTTGTTTTAGGAGGTTCGCTGCTCTCGGCATTTACACCTCGCTGGTTCTTGTTGTTGTTATTTCGTTTTTCTCTGTTAGGTCTTGTTGACTTTCATCTTCTGTCTTTCTTAGCCCTCAAAAGGGCTCCCATTTGGGTTTTCTTGGTCTTGTTCTCTCTTTCTTGTTTCTGCTTCTTTTAGCCCTCAAAAGGGCTCCCAATCGGGCTGCCTTCTTCTCTGTGTTATGGGCAGGCGCCAAAGAAAAGACTGAGAGTAGAAAGGATTCCTATCATGGGGGAGGGAAGGGGGGGGGGAGGGGGGAATCCTTACAAAAAGTAAGGATTTAAGCCCCACATGGCGTGGGCGTGTGCGTGTACATAGACGTGTATTAATATATGATTGTGTATGTTAGTGTACATGTGTAGGTACTCATGCATCATCATTAGGGGGTGTTTGTCCTATGTCTGGATTCCTCGAGATAAGAATTACAATACTGGAGTACATTTCGTCCCCTTTGAATGACAAGGTCCTATCTCCACTTTTTGGCTAAACTGAGTTATACAATGCCATGCATTGAACGGGTGCACGAAATTCAGCGGCATGTACCAAGCAAGACACAACAGAATAATGGACATTATTGAAAGGAAGATCACTTATTACAATCGTAACAAAGAAGTACTGAAGGACACACTCATCAACCCATCGATGTTTGGATCAGATGCAACATCCTTTACCACCAGAGCAATACGTCCCGACATCACAGTTATAGACAATACTAATAAGAAAATCCAGATCGTTGAAGTAGCAGTGCCATACGACTGTTACATTGATAGATGTTATCAAGGCAAATTTGACAAATATTTCCCATTAGCCATTGAAATCAGTGCTATGGGATACCAATGTGATATAATAGTTTTAGTAATTGGAAGTTTGGGAAATGTTCACAGAAGATTTATTACTGGGCTGAAGAAACTAAACATTAACAATTCAGAAAGTAAGTTCATATCTAAGTACTGTAGTATCAGTTCAGTTATTGGATCATTCAAAATCTGGAATAAAAGATGCAGGTCGTATAATAGGAATTATTAACTCTATTTAAAAATATGTTCCAGTTTTGTCCATCCCTTCTGTCATGATTCGGGTGTTGTTGGATCTCACGCAGAGCGTGAGTTGTGTTTTTACCAGGGCCATGAGAAATTGGCTGGTGGCCTTGAACGGTCCTCGCGAATTATAGTTGGTGAGTAAATAAATGTAAAGTTAAACTGTTAGATTCACGCTTGTCGGTTTTAATGTTCGTGATTAATAAGTAATGGAGTAGGGGTGAAACAAGGTGGGGATAGTTGACATTGTTAAGTATGACTAGACAAGTTTTTGCACGTTAACTGGCTGGTAGAATAGTGCAGACGTATTACTACAATTAAAATGGTGGGAGGTTTCGGCCAATGAGATAGCTGAACCAATTGGGCCAGCGGACTAGCACTGCTGGGTAGTTAGATAGTATAAAACATCGTGTAACGTTCAGATTCATTGAATACAGACGAGCAGAAGCATCGTGTCGTGAAGTATCTCCGGTTGGCCAGTACCTGAACTGTGTGGTCTGAAGACTAGAAGTCCTTGCTATCGGACTGACTGAGCTCTAGAAAGAAAGGTCTGAGTGGGCTGACCTTTAAAAGCCCACGCTGCGCTCTTTTGATGTTCGCGCCTACCAGTAGGCGTGACTAATGGTAACATATCTTATTGTCTAAGTATAATAGAAGTTAAGAGATAGAGAGAGAACCACAGCCTCATAGGAAGTCTAAGGAAACCACAGCTGGCACTCGACGAACGATTGTCCTGTATTATAAAACTATCTCCATAATATTGATTGAAGAATTATGGCACATTGTTGATGAAATGAATAGTGACTGAGTGATTGTGTATATGTATATATATAGTCTTTTGCAACCGCGTAATTACCTACAAGCCGAAGTGTGCTTCTGTAGGCTTTGAACGTACTGGGCTCTCCTAACATTCAAGCCCATATGATTTAGGGAGAGTTTGCCTGGCGACTGGCCAGTGGCGACTCAACTGGCACTCTAGATTGATATCTAGTTTCGTATAATATACCAATTTGCTATTGATTGCACTACATCCAATAAGGAAACATAGTTACATGAATATCATAGGTTAAGTTAGTAATTAGAATTTCTTGCTTTGAATATACCTCTATTGTCTTTTGTTTTGTATATCAATATTTAAGTAATAAGATGGCCTGACCGGCCTGACATATATAGATACTCTAGTTGTTAAATACTTTTCTTGTGTGGTTGTGTCCGAGTGTGAGTTAGCTGCCTCTCGTGCAGTCATAAAATCCCCAAGACCCTAACTCTGCTCGTGACACCTTCCATAGAAGAGATAAAGTAAAGCCACCCACCATGGCACAATTTCCACTTAGATGTAATGTTTCGATATTATATCTGTACAATCTGTATTGTATTCACATGGAAATAAAGAATTTTTATCTATCTATCTCTCTCTCTCTCTCTCTCCCTCTCTACCTCTCTTTTGTTTCTTGTCTTTCTGCCTGTCTTTCCCCCTCCTCCTCTCTCTCTCTTTGTTTCTTATCTGTCTGCCTCTCTCTCTCTCTCTCTCTCACACTGTTTCTGCTTGTCTGTCTGTTTCTCTCGTCCGTTTTGTATCTCTTTCTCTCTCTCTCTCTCTCTCTCTCACACTGTTTCTGCTTGTCTGTCTGTTTCTCTCGTCCGTTTTGTATCTCTTTCTTTCTCTCTCTCTCTCTCTCTCTCTCTCTCTCTCTCTCTCTCTCTCTCTCTCTCTCTCTCTCGCTCTCTCTCTCTCCTTCCTTCTCTCTTTCTCTCTTTTTTATGTACATGTACTTACAAATCCACGTTCATGCTAAACCAAACATTCCAGTCTTATGGAAACATTATCAGTCAGATTAAACATTTCCCATACATGATTGATTTATGCTCTGGTTTGGATTTCTTAAATGAAGAGATATATCCTCTCTTCGGTGTAAAGATGGGCCCTAGCTCCGATACAATCATTACATCTTGTATTTTGTGTTTTACGTCATCACTTTAGGAGGTTTCGCTGCCCAGGGCATTTGCACCTCACTTGTCTTGTGTTTCTCTGTGTTTTTGTGCCAGGAATTCGTTTTTTACAATTTTGCCCTGACAGCGGCCTTGTTCACCGTGCTCTTCTCGACTTTCAACTGCCAAGGAATCTTTAACATGCGCAACGTGCACACGGGCCCTTCGAATTTTTCGTCCTTATCCGAGAAGACTAAGTGCTGGGTCCTAGCTACCACAGGATCGGGGACAAGAATGTTTACCCAAAACAAAATTCCATCATGCCTGCATCGACCGGGGATCGAACCCGGTACCTTCGGCATGAGAGGCAAACACTCTGCCTCTAGATCAACTTGTCTCCCCTCCGCCCCCCCCCCCCACCCCCATCCGATTTTTGGGGGGAAGGAAAATATTTGAACAGGCGGTGTCTTGTTTCTGGTGTGGTTAGGTCTGATAGTTTAAGTCTCAAAGATATTGATTTTAGGGTGGCAAAGATTTTATAATTCTTGTCAGAAAATGTCTGTGCATCAGTACCTTCAGGGAGACGTACTTTTTTTTTTTTTTAATCTCGGTTGGGCAATGTTCGAACGTGAATAAAGGGGAATAACAAATAATATAATTACATTGACAATCTGGCATGATTATCCTTGGTTGTTTCCCTTCCTTTGGTAATGAAATCACTCCTCCAGGAGGAAGAGAAAAGACTGGCTACTGTGACCACAAAAAAAACGGGGGGGGGGAGGGGGTAATTTGGGAGAGCGGTTGTAAAGAGGGACAGACAGAGGGAGAGAGATCGAGAGAGAGAGAGATTCAGATAGATAGAAACTGCGAGACAGAGAGAGAGAAAGACAGAGAGAGAGAGAGAGAGGGAGAAACACAAACAATCCGGGGAAGAGAGAAAGATAGAATAATAAAACAAGAGTAACTTGAATGCTCCAATAGTCCGTTTAATAGCCACACATTGCAAATTGACGAACTAGGCATTAAAGTGGAGTAAGGCGAACATCATGCTGGAGATTGGTCAAAGTAAAGTTCCCAGTTCACTTGTTCAGTTCATGCAGTTTTTAAGGCAAGAACAAGCTCTGTATCACAATAAACAGCCAAGTTTGTGACAGCAGTTATTTTTCAAAGAATCGTTTAGGTGTAACTAAACCACAGTGATAGTTTGAATCCAATACCAGATCGGGAAACACTTGAAAAATAGTTGTTATAGTAACTAATTATAATAGTATTTTTAATTGTGGAAAATCCAGAGAGTTCTACAGATAGACTAGATGGAGGAGTACGTCAAGTCACTGTGCACCTTGTGGTACCTGAAGGCGAGACAAAATGGTGCGCACTTGTTGTGTACAATTAGTAAAGATACTAGAATTGACAAGATGAGACAGCTAGTGCTTTTAGCAAGCACGGATTTCGCACCGCCACCTAGCGGCAAA
>OZ007569.1:2865006-2887506 GCA_963931925.1 Onchidella celtica
TTCTACGATAGACTGATTTCCTGTCTGCTTTACAGTCAATTCTTATAGTAATCATTTGGTGGAATTGAACAGATAGTCAGGCCAAAGAGACAAGCAGATCGAATGAGAATTCTAAACAAGCAATAAATATTACAGAACACCAAACTCAGGCCAGCAGATAAAATGTGGCCAAACCTCCAAACAAAACAAACTGAGACATCAATGAAGACAAGAGTACCCGGGCTCTTTAAAATGAGGTCAACCAATCTGTGTTATATATATGCATTATGCAATGTGCTCTCAGTCGACCAGTAATGGTCATTGAACATTGACCTGTGGCCGGACATCTATAAAGACCAGCCTTTGTTACTGCCATTGGTATAGGCTACCTGGACTAAAGTACACAATCATTGCAGTACACCCGTGTGCTTGCAACGCCCTAAATACTGCGTGAATGATTAGACTATTGTCCGTAACAGAAAACATGTTTGTACATCTGAGAAGGTACAGAATGAGTGCAGTGTCGTGGAAAGTTTAATAGTAGAAAGCAACATTTTTGGGAAAACCCAGTTAGTTGAATGTAGGTCAGCCATCAAATAGAGTGGTGAGTGGAGAAGGTGAGGCAAACAACTGGCCATGAGTAAAGCTCAGACTACTCATATCAACTGACTAGTACGAAACGCAATGTTTGTCTCACTTAAGAGCAAGGTTAAGGTCACAGAATTGGTGAAGCCTGTTATGTACAGGATAACAGAACCACTTTTAACAAAATATGTGTAAATATTATTTTTTCACATTTTTCATACCAGCCAGAATGACTTATTGAATGAACGCTATTCTTAAACTGATTCCTTAAAATGTTACCTTAGATCTGAACCCATGCTGACTTTTGCAATACATAGATATAGCTGGTAATTGAATTTTTCCATTTAAACGTTCCCTGTACAAATACCAGAGAAAGAATTTATTTACTGAATTTTTGTGTACGCTGTTTAGAATGATTCTAACGCCCAGAGAAGAAACAATGTAAGTGACAGCGTGGCTTTTTTCAACTTTATTGTCTCTATGGACTTGTCTCACACATAACTCTTTGATGTCAAAGACAGAGAGACGTATCTGCTACTGAAATATCATTTTCTAGTGTGGCAAACCAACGTAAGTGACTGTCCTCAATCACAGGCAATAAAGTAGAGAAAGGACTGTTTCAGTTACGTCGTTTTTCCTTTGGGCAGAAGTTTATACGGACACGTCATGACTGACCACGTTTTGAATGAAACCTGGAACGTCTCAACCAGACCATGAAATTCTGCATTCCCAAACTGTTTAGACTGTCTGCTTTGCTGGAACAGCGACGCTTATGGCTGACCAAGCCAATGTGCGAGTGACAGTCTCTACCCCAAATCGTGGCCCCTGTGGGTGGTCAAAGATCTGTTGGGGTCGTAGCATATTAATGTTCTGCGGGCCTGCTTGTGCGTTCAACACTTTTCAGTTTTATCTGTCCTGAGCTGTAGGTGGAAGGCGCATATCCGCCATCTTTAGTGTCTGAACCCGCTCACCACCATGGCGATTGTGGCATTGATTTTGATTCGTTGGCTGATTTGCATTGCGAGCCACGAGCTGATTTGCATGGCAAGTAGGTCGCTACGGTAAACAACGTCAATGGGAGACGTTCGGTCCATTCTTTCACTTCCTTCCCTTGTTTACACGGATGGTAGGGAATCTGACCAGCTTGGATCCATCCTTTCCACCCCTGTCGTAGCAATCAACTGCAATGCAACCGGCAGGCATTTTAACTGCTTAGACATATCTCAAAGTTACATTCGTCAGCTGGTCCACCGGCCATCTTTAGTGGCGGAAGATCAAAACAAACACACTCCGTGACGTCACACGCGTTCTACCTATTGACGCAGGTTGTTTCTCCACTCAGCGCGTTCGTCGGTGCTGATCTCCAAAGACTCGGCGCCTACATCAACAACTTTCACATCTCTCTTTTGCGCACGTGCCTAATTGCAGTAATGGGTGGACAACGGGTTTCTTCCTAGATGCCAGCTCTCCCTAAAGGATGTCTTTCGGAATGGGGCCATCCTCTTGAAACATGAGTGCAAATGATATGTTTTTTCTTCTTTACATTGTGTTACGATGCAACAGTATTGTGTTAAGTTCCATTCTGAGGTAAATCACCATTAAAACATTGGGCTGTTTCGGACTACCAAGACATGTAACAATATAATATTTGAGATTGTGAATAAGAAAACCCGGCTTAAGTCGGCAAAGCTGATTTTGGGAAAAACGGCTTTGAAGTGAAAATATAGGTCCGACACTAACTTCCAGCTTAGCTGTTGTTTAGGAGACTGTGGCATGTTACAGGATAAACTGTAGATGAGCAGTGAACGCTACTCAATATGATCTCTATAAAGGCTTTGTAATTAGACTACGGTCTCCTAACAACAATCACTCCAATATTACTTGGTCAATTAGCTATTGCCACTTATAGGGTTAAATGCCGTTTTCTCCAAATCTTGTTTGGGTGGGGGGGGGGGGGGTCACTGACTTGAATTTATCAGAAATGTCTTGTCTTTTATTATATGTACAGAACTCAAATGTCATGTTGCTGACTTAAGCCTGGTTTTCTCATGCACACTCACAGTTACTCTCACCTTTGTTTTCAAAGAGTTCAGGTAAAGAGGGAGACACTATCAGACAAACCTGCAGTCTGACAAAAAAACGTGTTGTGTGTAATAATTTAGATCTTTGGTAAACAACAAGTGGCACTGTCTCCCCACAACCGTAGCCGTTTGTTATAATAATAATAATAATGAAGATCATTTATATAGCACCCAATCCAAACAATTTGCTCTGGGCGCTTTACAGAAAGACTTGTTCTCTCCATCTGCAATTCACCCTCTGTCTCTCTCTCTCTCTCTCTCTCTATCTATCTATCTATCTATCTATCTATCTATCTATCTATCTATCTATCTATCTATCTATCTATCTATCTATCTATCTATCTATCTATCTATCTATCTATCTATCTATCTATCTATCTATCTATCTATCTATCTTTCTATCTATCTATCTGTCTGTCTATCTAGCTATCTCAAACACAATCGATTACATACACACTTATGCTAGACATACATTGTATACATAGACACACACATACATAACATACTACAAGGCAGAAATTAAACAATAAAACAGCAAAAATAAAATGCATTGAGAAAATAAATGGATTGTGAATGCCGGGACTTCACAACTGAAAGTGTTTTTTAAAAAGTTGGGTTTTCAGGCCAGTTTTGAATTTTGACTCAGTAGATGCTTCTCGCAATGATTTTGGTAGCGAGTTCCAGATGCGAGGGGTACAGTGTGTAAATGCTCTGCCTCCTAATTTCTTTGACTTCCAGTTATCAATCTAATAAAAGGAAACTGACAGAATACAAAAAAAGAACTTAACAAAGTATCGCACTGATCATATTCTGCAGAATCCAGAGGCTTCCTTCATCCTTAGTTCGCAAGAAAGAATAGATAGTTTGTTCAGAGAGGAACGTGATGATGATGGAACAGCAGAAACACTAATCAATGGAACAACTGATCAGATGAATGGTGGCGAGAGGGTCATTGGACCAGATGGGGTGGAATATATTGGCCTTGCCACGTAAGTGATTCCTGACCTACTTTCTGGTGGGTGGGACAAACAGAATGAAGATGTTTTCTTTTATTTCAGGAGTGCATGATGGATGTGTACTGCTTGAAGTTAGGGGGAAGAGGGAGGGATTTGGATGGATGGATGGGTGGATGGATGGATGGATGGATGGATGGATGGATGGATGGATGGATGGATGGGTGAATTATTGGATGGATGGATGGATGGACGGAGGGGCCGACTGAAGAACGGACGGACGGACAGGCGGACACAAGAAATGAATGAATGGATGGATGGATAGATGGATGGATGGATGGATGGATGGATGGACGGGCGGATGGATGGATGGATGGATGGATGGACGGAGGGACCGACTGAAGAACGGACGGACGGACGGACAGGCGGACACAAGAAATGAATGGATGGATGGATGGATGTATATATGGATGGATGGATGGATGGACGGATGGATGGATGGATGGATGGATGGACAGCGGATGGATGGATGGATGTATATATGGATGGATGGATGGATGGACGGATGGATGGATGGATGGATGGATGGACAGCGGATGGATGGATGGATGTATATATGGATGGATGGATGGATGGACGGATGGATGGATGGATGGATGGATGGACAGCGGATGGATGGATGGATGTATATATGGATGGATGGATGGATGGATGGATGGATGAATGGATGGACGGATGGGTGGATGGATGGGTGGATGGATGGATGGATGGATGGATGGATGGATGGATGGATGGATGGATGGATGAATGGATGGATGGACGGATGGATGGATGGATGGATGGATGGATGGGCGGATGGATGGATGGATGAATGGATGGACGGATGGATGGATGGATGGATGGATGGACGGATGGATGGATGGATGGATGGATGGATGGATGGATGGATGGATGGGCGGATGAATGGATGGATGAATGGATGGATGGATGGGTGGATGGATGGACGGACGGATGGATGGATGGATGGATGGATGGATGGATGGATGGATGGATGGATGGACGGGTGGATGGATGGATGGATGGATGTATGGACGGGCGGATGGATGGATGGATGGATGGACGGAGGGACCGACTGAAGAACGGACGGACAGACCGGTGGACACAATAAGGGATGGATGGATGAATGGATAGATGGATAGTTTAGGTGTGCTTTGAGCTTTACGTCCCTTTCCTGTAAGATGAGGAAACATCTGAAAACTCACAATTCTGACAAGCGAGTGACCTCGAAAACACCATCAGAAATAAGATATCTAGCATTCCCCCCCCCCCCCTTCTCCTTCCCCTCGCCCTTTACGGGATTCAGAACTAGGACCTCTTGTATCTGCACCAGGGACTTTTACCACCAGGCCACACGCCATCGAGTTTGATGGGTGTGTGTGTGTGGGTGAATTTTAGTTAGAAGATGAAGACGTGTCAAACTTATCATTTTGCCATGACAGTCTGGGCCGTCTTCATTACAGCTATGAAGTAATTCCAAATTATCATATTATGTGAGCTCTCAGCATTGGCATGAAGTGATATTTTAGGTTCTTGCACGAAAAAAAAAAGGTTGTATAAAACGAAATAGTACTGGTCAGATACAGTAATAAGGTTTCTTGTATAATGTAGGATTAGATTGAAGATTGTTGATTGAGAATTTATAATCCTACAAATTTCATTGCTCAATTTTCAGGCAGCCTGGGACGGCTGTAGAACCTACAGCTGATCAAACAGACGGACACACTTTTGAACCTGGTCGGTGTGGTATTGGAGTATGCAAATTCAGCTGGTGTCAAAGTGAGGATTTGTGATTGGTTGCGGGGGTGGGATGGGATGGTAGTGGTATAATGGTAATGAAGATGTATGCTATTGGCTATTGGTAGTGGAGACAGAGAAGTAACAGTTGCAGGAGAGCAGTGTGCTATTCAAGTGACTGTAGTCTTTGGTCGTGGGGGGCACAGTATAAGTTATGGATATCGTCGCAGTTACAACGGTGGCTGTGATGGATTGATGGATGGATGGATGGATGGATGGATGGATGGATGGATGGATGGATGGACGGATGGACGGACGGACGGACGCACGGACGGGCGGACGGACGGACGGACGGACGGATGGACGGACGGATGGACGGACGGATGGACGGACGGATGGACGGATGGACGGATGGATGGACGGATGGACGGATGGATGGTCGGATGGATGGAGGGATGGAAGGATGGATGATGGATGGATGGATGAATGAATGGATGTATAGATGGATGACTATGGCGTAGTGATGTTAGAGATGTTGGTGTTTTGAAGATGGTGGTTGTGGTGATGTTGATGATGGTGGCGGTTTGGTGACATCGGGACCATGGTGTTGCTGGTTGGAATAGTAGTACTGGCAGTAGTAGCAGTAGAGGTAGTAGTAGTAGTAGTAGCAATGGCAGTTATGGTAGTAGTAGTTGTGATCGTAGCAGCAGCAGCAGCGGTAGTAGTAGTAGGACGAGGATGAGGAGTAGGAGCAGTAGACTCTCAAGTTGCAAAAGGACGTGTGTGTGTGTGCCGCTATCTATGGGTGCGGTAAGGGCTCTGGGGTCTTAGTCTGGACTTGCAGAGCCGTAAGCAGACCGGGCACTGAACTTCAGTTTGCGTGTCGGCGCACAAGTCTTAGTGCCTTAAATAAATGTTGTTTATTAACCCGTTCAATAACGAAATAACATTGCAGTTAACTCTTTATTGCTCCACCACTTACAAGTTTTGTTCTTCCATTTCCAGCTTTTAAATGCAGTCAGTGGAGAGATTTAAATTCATATTTACCATTCAAAACAACTGAAATGACTGGATCTCAATATAAACTGGATTGATGAAAAATCTAGCTTTCACAGCGTCAGTAGTTAAAGGATTAACATATTATCATTTTAGTAGTTTTTGGAATAATCTACAAACAGCTGGAAGTTTGACTTACAGCTTTACTTTTCTCTCGTTACTTTCCCAAGAATGTGCCAATCTGAACGTGTTTGTCATCACGTACGGGATAGCTGGCATCTGGATGACAACTCTCTCCTCATTGTTGGGATCCCAGATCACGTCCATTGAAAGACATTTCGGGCTGAGCAGTAGTCGGACAGGTGAGTGCTGGAATCAAGGTAACATTCCGGCCGGCATGCCTACGTCAATCTGACGTAGATTTTTATAGGTTTTTGGTAGGGTTGGTATGATTGTCGTAGGTTGGCTGGATGGGGGGGGGCGGTCCAGGGGTGGGTCTCTAAATCAAATCGACGTCAGCGCCGGTCCCTACATCAAATCGACCGCAGAGCAATGTTGTAACCAGTCGATCTCAGTATAAACGACGTCATTTCCTGCGACCAAATTTGATCTCAGCCCTACAAGTCCGATTTTGGGAGGACAACCGGCTGGGATGGAACACTTGATCCCTTCCTGGTCCCATCAGTTTATCTCATCTTATCAATACTTTTTATGTCTGCGATGAAATTTTTCAGAACTGTAAAATAAACGCTGACTGATGACTAGTTTTAGGGGCCATACATAAAGTATGTACGGGGTGGGAGGTGACCCCAGAGCATGAAAAGCGCACGTGAAGTTAGGGGCATGTTCTGTCAAGCGTGCGATAATGGTTTTCAAAGTGTAGTTTTATTTATTTACTTTTTTTAATGCAAGATTATAATATAAAGATCAAATTAATAAAGGCTGTGTTTGTAATGAAACATTCAAATAGTCCGTGCAGAAATCCTTGCAAAGTTTCAAAAGCTCATGGCTCTATTACGGACATTCAACATTTTATAGGCCCGTTGCGGATATCGGCCATTTTAGCTGTCAAGACCGATGCTTAACCATGACGATGGTGCCACTGATTTTGATTCGATAGCTGATTTGCACTGCGAGCACTTCAGGCGTCGCGAACCAATCGGCGGCGAGCTAAGAAAAAAAGTTCATTACAGTAAACAATGACACGTGCGTTCACGCACATGGGAGACGTTTCACTTCCTTTCCCTTGTTTACACGGATGGTAGGGAAATCTGAACAGCTTGGATCCATCCTTTCCACCCCTGACATAACAGTCAACTGCAATGCAACCAGCAGGCATTTTAACCGCTTAGACATATCTGGAAGTTACACTCGTCAGCTGATCCACCCGCCATTTTAGGTGTCGGAAGTAAAAAAACAAAAACACTCTGTGACGTCATTCGCAATGGGCCTATAAAAAGCATACAGGCGGTAGGGGTGGGGGGGGGGTCAACCCCGGTCCCTGAATATCTTACCATTCAATATTTATTTTTACTCATAGCGAGTAGTGTTCACTGAACGTCTTTACGAAAAAGCTGATTCTGCCCAGTCAAGCTGGGTTTACATGCGCAGGGAGCGTGACTCTTTTTTTTGTACTCACTTTACCAAATTCAGGAGCGGGGCAGCAACAGACCCCAAACACAGGACAGTTCCAACACATCCCAGGGATTTTCCGTGACTTTCAGAGTCATATCAGGCACAGTCCAGAGACTGCAGCACCCATGACAGTGTTGGGTAGGACGAGAAATCCCTTAGCCGATGACCTGTGTTTGGGGCTGTGTTGCTGCCACGCTCCTGAATTTGTAAAGTGAGTACGAAAAAAAATCACGTGCTCGGGGGAAGCAGAGACAGCAACTGAAACGTCAAAGACCGTTCCGGTAGTGAAATAGAGAAGAATGTTTTCATGTGTATTGAAACTCAGTTTCCGTACATAAGGAAACACTTTCTCTTTACCGCCTGATGGACGTTTGCCGTTTCCGTACGCATGAAAACACAGCTTAAGTTATTTTCTTACGGCGTACAATTTCTGCAGTCTACAGCTGCGTTTTCATGCGTACGGAAACGTCAAAAATCCATCAAGTAGTAAAAAGAAAGAGCGTTTCCACGTGTACTTTCTTTCGTTTTACTGATTAATGGATTTTTGACGGTTCCTTTTTCCGCACACGTGAAAACACAGCTTACTGCACGAGGCGTTTTCTTACAAATAAACAAAATAACATATCCTAGGATATCTTCCCTATTTTCGTGTTGTATTTTCGGGGATTTTTATGCAATCATATTCGATATTTTCAGGTATGATTTTGAGCTCCAACGATATTGGTTATTTAATAGCTGTTCTGATCGGTAGTCATCTGGGCAAGTACACTCACATTCCACGATTTCTGTCTATTTCTGGGGTGGTTTTTGGTATCGTCACAATCGCCATGTCCTTTGGCAGATGGGTTCCTCCTAAAGTCTGGGAAACAACGCCTGGTGAGTATCGTGGTAGTTGTCAGGATGGATGGATGGATGAGAAGGGTGGGTGGATGGATAGATGGGTGCGTGAGGATGGATGGATGGATGGGTGGATGGGTGAGAAGGGTGGGTGGATGGATGAATGGATTGGTGCATGTGGATGGATAGATGGATGGATGGATGATAAGGATGGGTTGATGGATGGATGGTGGATGGATGGATGAGTGGGTGAATAGATGGATGGATAGATGGATGGATGGATGATAAGGATGGGTTGATGGATGGATGGGTGGTGGATGGATGGGTGGTGGATGGATGGATGAGTGGGTGAATAGATGGATGGATGGATGGATGGATGAGAAGGTGGGTAGATGGATGGATGGGTGCGTGTGGATGGATGGATGAGTAGTTGGGTGGATGGATGGATGGATGGATGGATGAATGAATGGATGTGTGGATAAATGAATTCTTTCTTATAAACACAGTCATTGGTCCAGTTTCAGGACAACTCGAGAATCAAACAAACGGACAGGACAGTGCAACAGACAAGTATCTCTGTGCCATACAACATTTCCCAGCCATCCAATCTCTTCATAATACCACAAATCTGACTGAGGGACTCGCACAGAGTTCATTAAGCGGGGGTCAGTCACAGTCCTTCTCACCACCCTGGGGCCTTTGGTTGTTGGTGATCTGTGCTGTACTGGGCGGAATGGCCAAGTCCTACAGGATACCCTTGCTGACTCACTATGTGGAGAGTAACATCATCGACAAGGCTCGCTCTGGATTTCTCTTGGGTAAGTTCTTGTGAGATCTGCCTTCGTTACCACAGATCCTGGGCCTGAACTGTTCTACGTTTTATTGTGCTCTATTTTACCAATTGGAATTTCTTAGGCAGATATTTAAGCTCGCGGGTTTAGAGCAATATTGTTGTACCTCCAGGTTTATTAATATTATTGGGGTTCATAATGGCAATACTGTAATAATGACAAACTGCTTCTTGCAATTTTTTCATTATTCCGCTATCTTTAACCAGTTCCAAGTTACAGAGCAGCAGTATTGTTGTATCTCCCTTAAAAATGAGATCATTGAGAGCAATATTGTGTTATTTCCGAGTAAGCTCCCATTATTCATAAACCTGGAGATACAACAATTTTGCTCTATACCCCTGGGCTATTCATAGTGTTTTAGGGGAGTATCATACTAAGCCGGGAACAGCACAGCCAGCTGATAGCAAACAAGAAGTGTACACAATAATTTCTTATATTTTCTTAGTAAATCTGGGAAGACCCTGTCATATTAAGCTCCCTTCAGACAAAGCCAGCTTCTGGCATTATTTCTGGCGTGTGTAACTTTGGGTGGAATGATCACGCAAAGACGTGTTAATATCTTATTGGCTGAATTGTGGGTCAGTCGGACTTACTTGACCCAAGGAGAATGGGACAGGTGGTCATGCATGTGTGTTCTGGCAAGCTCTATGTCCATATGTATAACTAGATGGCGTACTAGACATTGCCCGGAATAAACAATCATGTGCTCTCTCTCTCTCTCTCTCTCTCTCTCTCTCTCTCTCTCTCTCTCTCTCTCTCTCTCTCTCACACACACACACACACACACACACACACAATAAAAGTAGTAATCTGCAGTCCTGCTTCAGAACTCTTGCGCGCCAGGACACTGCGCACCAAGCTTGATATGGTTACTTTTTATGACATGCATGGTACTATAACAGAATGGAGCCAAGATGGAGAATGAAAATGACAGCACGATGATACAATGCATTTTCTATAAATTCAAGAACCAAACGAATCAAAATAATAAAAACTTCCGTGCACCCTCCGCGGTATTTGAAATGAATATGTAAAATTGGATTAGTATAGGTGGTCTAATAAAAAAGCCTTTTGCGTTCAAAGGTGGAGATTTTGTGAAATCTATAATAGATTATGTTAAACGAAACAAACATGCAAAAATACAGATGTTACATAGCAATAAAGGTTATTTTTAAAAATACATGCTTGAAGTAAACAACTATTAATTATAGCCATCATCTTCCTTATCTCAATTGCCACCTTCCTGCCAAATTTAAGTCCTGAAGAGTGTATAGTTTGGTCAGTGACTCATGCCAAAGGTCGACTAACATTGACGTACTCCCATCTATAACGTGCTGTAGAAACACTTCAACTGCTACAATAATATAACAAGCAAAAAGACAAAATGTATGGTATGACGATAGTACAGAATAAATACCCTGTATTGCTTGTAATATTATTCTTATCAAGGAATATGAGTGAAACGTAGACTGATAATAGTGGGGGGGGGGGGGGAGGGAGGAAACTGGCATCTCTTCATACCGTCACAGGTCAGTGCCACGAGTAAGAGAATGACAAAATAGCTTCAATTTCTGATGTGAGGTCACCAGAAAAAAATGCTTGTAGAGACAACTGAAGAATGATACAACACGTGAACGTGGATGACCTTGATCTATAGGACTTTCCCTTTCGTATAATTACTCGGTTTGAGGGAGGGGGTGGAGGGGGGGACATCTAATCATGTTTATCAATTTAAAATGTTATCTATAACATGAAGACCGTAGAAAATCTACCGAAAGCTTGGCTTGTCTTTCACTTTCCTTTACGTTTTAATGTTGCCTTTAAGTATGATTTCTGATACGATGCTTTAGTACATACAACTTTTTCTTTTTGCCATATTTTGTCTCACATGTTATCAATAAGTATATTTACAACTGTACTGCTTGACACCACGTCCCCTAGAATGACAAGATTCTAACTTGTTTCCGTCAACTTTTGAGAAATTGATGCTTGAAGTAATGCTGTTTCATGTCCCGATAGCTTTTAGTGGTACGACTTTTGTTTTTCTTTTCAGTAATACTTACAAATTACACACCGTGTCCTCTTGTTATATTAACACACTATGGGGAAGGCCTGTAGGAGTAGTGTGTAGTGTGTGACTTAGTTGGCCAAAAAGTGGAGATAGGACCCTGTCATTCTAAGAGGATACTGCGTCGTGGGGTCAGTCGGTCTACATTATACTAACAGTAACAATGACTGCGTCATCTCGTCAGTCGGTCTACATTATACTAACAGTAACAATGACTGCGTCATCTCGTCAGTCGGTCTACGTTATACTAGCAGTAACAATGACTGCGTCATCTCGTCAGTCGGTCTACATTATACTAACAGTAACAATGACTGCGTCATCTCGTCAGTCGGTCTACATTATACTAACAGTAACAATGACTGCGTCATCTCGTCAGTCGGTCTACATTATACTAACAGTAACAATGACTGCGTCATCTCGTCAGTCGGTCTACATTAAACTAAATATCACAGTATAGCTTGTGATGTATCTGCAGGTACCTCCTTCACTGCCATGGTGTTTGGTCCGCCCATTGCAATGTTTCTGGGCAGTTATATCAGTTCTCTCCCCCTTGATCTTAAAGGTGAGTATTGCACGTGAATGCCGGTAACTGACGTTGTCTTTGTAGGAGGGTGGGTTGATGTAATGTGATGTATTAATTAGCTTGTATAGTGCTTCAATTCACACAAAAAGTGATGAGATCAAAGTCGATGACAAGTCATTACAGATCGTCAGGAGAGCAGAGCAGAACGTTTTGATGGTCAGGCTACGGGCAGAGCCGAGTACCCAAGTATGTCTACGCCAATGTACAATGAAGTGACTGGACTGTTTTAACTTGATGTAGACCCGAGCCACAAAATACAGAGACGGACCATTCCTTCTTTCCCAATAATTATGTCCACAACTTGCGCGCATATAAACACGGTGAGTATTACTCACAGAGCTCTTTGGTACTAGTCTTTTTCGTTCAATTATGAAGGGGTGTGGTACGAATTGTTGCATTGTTGACATGGATGATACGCGCCCAAGCCGAAGGACGGAATTTGGTGAATTGAGCCGTCTCGGTATTCTGTGTCTCGGGTAAGACTATACAATTTACCCCCTCAGTGTCAAGCGGATCAAGCAGAAATAAAGACAGGCTAATTCCATACCGCTCTGCTCTGTTCGCAGTCTACACACTTCCTGCACATGTAGTGTAGCAGCCTACCTGCTGTTCTGTCCTGCTAGCGGCCTGCGAGGCACTTTGGGGCGTGGGTGGTGAGCAAAGAGTAAATACCCAAAGACAAAAGACAAAAATACCTAACAACTCTACATGACAAAAATTGTTCGTACCTTGATAACTTTAGACAAGGAGTTATCAGTACATCACTCATACAATTAATTAATGTGTTGGGAAATTTAATAAACATTTCATACATTCTTATGTCTTAGAAGCGTAGCTTTCCTGCTTTCTAGTTCATATATATCCATATTATTGTCATTTGTCAGCGTTGGATTCACAAATGTACTGAATATTTATCCTGAAGAAATCTAGGGCTTTTTAATAATTTATAAGGGCATTGGGACGACAAATTTATATGTATAAAATTATTGTAACAATCAAGTCATTTCTATTCATTGTGGATGTAATTTCATGACTCCGTTACTTCCACTCCAGCTTCTCCTCTCACTTAAACAAAACATTAGTTTTTATTATTATTTTTAAAAATGATCATTATAATTAGTTACAGTAGTCTCCGTCTAAGAACTCGCCACCTTAGAACCCGATCCGCCTTAGAACCCGCTGTTGCCGCGAAACCGAATTTTTTCACTGTAATTTACATGCGTAAGAACCCGCTCTGAAACGAAAAATCCGCCTAAGAACCCGGCATTAATTTGACCGAGAGACGAGCACACTTTTACGTAAAATTTCCATATTATTACGCAAAATTCTCTTTCAATTAGACGGAATAGAACAAAGCCACACAGTACAGTGAAAAAGAGCGGGTGGAGGGAAAGTAGGGGGAGGCCAACCGCACAAAGGATGGAGCCCAGTTACGTCTTTCGTGTGCAAGCAGCAGCCACTCCTAGACTAAATTAGCATAGACATTACCTAACATCTATTGTTGTCTGACTCGAGGGGCAGAATTTTATATGTAATTGACCACGTGCTTGGTTTGCACGGCATGTACTTGTGGCTGATTCTGGTTATTACACAGGGTATCACTGGGCCTCGTGTTGTCTAAAATCGGCACCTGTGATTCGCAACTTGATTGTTCAGTCTGAATCGTCCTATTCGTTACACAATCATCACTGTAAGAAAAGAGCATTCTGCTAGCCATAAGTCGCAACTTTGACCATTCGCAAAAACAAACAAAAAATGTTCAATGCTTTATTTTCATTACGAGGTCACGACCCAGGTCCGAGCAATCAAGGGGGATAAGCCGTGGACACGGGTAGTCAAATATGGGTGGCATCCTTTGGTATCCGCCTAAGTGCCAGGTCTGCCTAAGAACCCGCTTTTTCTGTCTCCCGTTGACCGGGTTCTTACACGGAGACTACTGTATTAGATATTTCTTCTGTTGTTGTTTTTTTCATGGATGCATTTTTTTAAAGTGTTTTCATTACCTTTGAACTAAAAGACTGAGCTATTTTTCTGTGAGTATTATACTTTTTTTGTTGTTGTTTAATTTTGTTTTGAGCCATTTCCATTCAGACACAGAGCAGTGATACCTCCTGGTCTTGTTTCCGACTGTCGAATATTTGTCATAGTTTTCTCAATAAATTTGTTTGTTTATTTCATAATCAGAAACGAGCATGTCCAAACTAGACCAGAGGTGGATTGGTGCTTGGTGGTTGGGCTTTGTCATAGTGGGCGTGGCTTCTATTGTGTTCTCCCTGCCAATCATGCTGTTCCCGAGGAAAATGGCCAAACGAAAAGGCCAAAAGACAAAGCCGGCACAGAGCTCGGCCAATAGAAAAGCAGCTTTTCGGAAAATGTTACTGGGTAAGTTCGCCTTAAGTGGTCTTCACTTGTGATTTTATATTAGTATGTTTGTGGGTTGTGTTAAGTGGTCTTCGCATATGAGTTTATCTTTTTGATTTTTCCAAAGTACAAAGTAAAATAATTTTACAATCACAGTTAGTTTCGTTTCTACTTTTGGCCGTTTATTTTATGAAAATTGAAATAAAAACGATACTTCACTGATGACTAACCTAGGCACGCTCTTGTCGATTTTGATTGGCCCTCGAGTTGCATGGTGACGTCACGACAGTTAATTTCAATGTGACCTCCCACACCAGTGGTCAAGTTGTATGGTGACGTCACGACAGTTAATTTCAATGAGACCTCCCACACCAGTGGTCAAGTTGCATGGTGACGTCACGACAGTTAATTTCAATGAGACCTCCCACACCAGTGGTCAAGTTGCATGGTGACGTCACGACAGTTAATTTCAATGTGACCTCCCACACCAGTGGTCAAGTTGCATGGTGACGTCACGACACTTAATTTCAATGAGACCTCACACACCAGTGGTCAAGCTGCATGGTGACGTCACGACACTTAATTTCAATGAGACCTCCCACACCAGACGTCGAGTTCGATCCTACTGAAATTAATTAGTGTGATGTGCTCATCCAACTAATCGGCCAATCAAAATGTTCTAGACAGAAACTAGAAAAACAATATTTGATTAAGTGAACTACTGCGTTTTTGCGGCTAGCTATCTGTATATATTGATGACATATCAATAGATATTATAGTTTGAAATTCTGATGTTGAGCTGCTGGTGGGGTCAGGATAAACATCCGTTTTCATTATACAGTTTAGTCAACTAATTATTGAATAGAAGTGTACGGAGCGGTGCCAATTGATGCCTTGATCTGATTAATAAAGTTCCTTGAATTGTGGATTGACGACAAAACAGCCGCTTTAACACGTCGTGACTTTATTTCTTGTGTGTTCCAACTCCACTTTTTGCACAACTGAGAAGTTCCACGTTAAACCTTTGCGGTTTTAGTTAGGCCGTTGTTGTTAGGGCACCGTGGTGTTTTGTACAGTGTTAGCTACAGATTAGTAGTGAAACATCGGAAATTCACAGAGCACGGTATTGGGTAAATATAGTAGGTGCGGCTTTTGCACTATGATTGTATGATGTATGACAACTTGTTTGTGTGTGTGGGGGGAAGGGGGGTGTGGCGCAACATGTTTGAGCTTGTACTTGTGATTGATTTGAATATGCTTGAACATCTCCATTGGCCTTAACTCTGTATTTTTCTATAGGTCCATTGCGGATAACGGCCATTTTTGTTGTCAGGACCGAGGCATAACCATGGCGATGGTAGCATTGATTTTGATTCGTTAGCTGATTTGCAATGTGAGCACTTCAGGCGTCGCGAACCAATCGGGCGGCGAGCTAAAAAAAAAAGTTCACCACAGTAAACAATGACACGTGTGTTCACGCACATGGTAGACGTTCGGTCAATTCTTTCATTTCCTTTCCTTTTTACACTGATGGTAGGGAATCTGACCAGCTTGGATCCATCCTTTCCACCCCTGACATAACAGTCAACTGCAGTGCGACCAGCAGGCATTTTAACCGCTTAGACATATCTTGAAGTTACACTCATCAGCTGATCCACCCGCCATTTTAGGTGTCGGAAGTACAAAACAAAAACACACTGTGGCGTCATTCGCAATGGGCCTATATCTACTGTCCCCTAATAAATCGGAACTGTGAAACAGCTTGATAAGTGCCACAACACATTTTAAATAGGTGTCAAAGTGCGCATTTATTACACCTCTTCTACATACTAAATTTTTTAAAAAAAGATCTCTAGTTTTTCCGAAAATGGAGATAGAACAAACAAGAACCAAGATGGCGGCATGTTGATGTGGGTCACACACAAAAAAGTCATGTTGACATCAGTGCTAGGCGAAAGTTTTCGTTGTTGTTGATGGTAATGGTGATCCTGGTAGTGTTGGCAAATACGATGATGATGTAGTCTTTCCTGTCCCCAGACTGGCCAAAGTCACTGTCTCGCACCTTCCGCAACCCCATCTTCGTGCTAGCGCTGATCTCTGCTTGTATCGAGGGTTTCGCCTTCTCTGGTTATTTCGCCTTCTCCCAGAAATACCTTGAGACACAGTTCAATAAAACAGCTCAGCAAGTCAGCATGACTTCTGGTAAGTGAATACATGCCTTTTTTACTTTCTGAAAAGGTGATATTTTGGTTGTTGTTTGAATTTTTCTTGTCATGTTTGTGAATGTTAGACTGTCGAGACTGTCAGACTTAAAACAGAATGTCTCAGGCAAACCTCCACCCACCTCAGTAAAGTGTACTTGCCTTGTTTAACTGTCAGAATTTCCCTATGAAACATTCACACAGTAACACTTTCCCAACTTGATTTGTGGGGGGGGGGGGGGGGAGGGGGAGAAGGGCTGGGGTAGGCGGGGATGCATCACAGTTGTGGCTAGAGTAAGCGAACCCCCACCCCTCAGTTGAGGGCACAAAGTTACAGCAGTTGTGATGTGCGTGATTTCAAAAGTGTAACACGTGAGGAATATGAGGAATATGCTCGTGTTTAGGCGCAAGTGTTTGTGTATGTGTGTGTGCGCGAGAGAGAGTTGGTGTGTATATGTGTGTGAAGGTACTGCATATGTATGTGTATGAGGAACTTCGTGTCGGTGACAATAATCTTACCATGCACATCTCTGCCTATTTTCCAGGAATCATCATCATTTGTTCCCTGGCTATCGGCACGTTTTCCGGAGGATTTATCTCTATGAAACTGAAGTTAAATCTACGTGGCTGTGCCATCATGACCTTGGCTATTGGCACGATTACTCTGATTTTAGACACTCTTTATCTCTTCATTGGTTGCGCAAACTCAGACATTATCGGCGTGAATGTAGCAAGGTACGTGCTGACCTCCAAGGATAGTTTGTGGTCTTAGTTCTTGTTGTTCTATCTCCATTTTCTGAAAAACTGGAGATCTTTTAGTATAATAAATGTACACTTTGACACTTGTTTAAATGCGTTGTGGCATTTATCACGCTGTTTCACATTTCCGATTTATTCTAACTCCTTCTCACAATCTAAAGAAAATACTGAGTTGTGTTCACTGCCCCACGCACAGCTTACCCTGGAAACTACTACAATGCCCCAACAACAGTCATAATGCTAAAGCCGCAAACGTTCAACGTCGAATTTCTCAGTTGTGCAAAAAGTGGAGTTGGAACAAACCAGAACTAAGGTCGCAGTTTGTAGGGAATTACCTTATGGGACATTCCACGTAATATGTTACCCAAGAGCCATTTTTCAAACCATGCCTGGAAAAAAAAAATTAATGGTTGGGTTATAATATTATAGGGTGGTAAATAAATTAACATTTTTGGTTAGCATTATTTTTTTGGCCTGATCATGTGACCTAGCGACCATCTTGGAAAAGAGCACATGTTTACAACCTTCCATCAGTTACCAAAATTATGTCCCATCAGTTATTCAAACTACATGTAATTGCCCCATTGTGCTTAAAAGTAAGACTTGATTATTTGTGCCTTTTCTGTATGCTCAAATGCATTATTTGCTGTGTGTTTTTTGCTGTCCAGCAACTTGACAGTTAGCAGTGGCTGTGACTGTAGCGAGGACAACATACTGATGGTGTGCGGCGACAACAACGTCGACTACCGCTCTCCGTGTCTGGCAGGCTGCACCAATGCCACTGGCATGGTAGTAGATACTTCTTCATCCCATCATCTATCAACATCTCTCAGTATTAATATCATCTTCCTCATTATCACCATGGTAGTAGATACTTCTTCGTCACATTATCTGTCTACATCTCTCAATATTAGCATCATCGTCCTCGTTATCATCGGCGGCAACTTCAGAATCACGGAGAATCCTAGAATTTATTATCATTGTTGTCGTTTTCTCTTGTCGACATCAACATCATCACATCATTATCATTGTTTTAGTCACCCCATTGTGTAAATATCGCTGTAACTGTCGCCACTAGGCTTACTGTATCTCTTTCTCTGTTCTCTCTCTCTCTCCTTCTCTTCCCCCCCCCCCTCTCTCTCTCTCTCTCTGTCCACTTCCCTTTCTCTCTCCATTCCCTCTCTCTCTTATTCCCTTCTCTCTCTCTCTTCCTCTCATTCTCTCTCTTCCTTTCTCTGTCTCTCTCTCCCTCTCCATTTCTGTCTTTCTCTTCTCCCCCTCTCTTTGTGTCGGTTTATCTGTCTGTCTGTCTGTCTCTGCCTGCCTCTCTCTCTTCCCCCTCTTCCTCCCTTCTTTCTTTTCTCACCGCCTCCCCCTCCCCCTCCGGTCTGTGTATCTATCTGTCTTCCTCCCTCATTTCTCTCTCTATCACAAACACACACACATCAGACTCTCTTTGACATCAACGACCCCACTAATCACTGTGTTATTCCCCGCCTGTGTTGTTACACAGATCTTTACCAACTGCACAGAGATCAGCAACGGCCGAGCACAGCCAGGTCTATGTGAGCTCGACTGTTCATTCTTCATCCCCTACATGGTCATCTACTTCATTGGAGCTCTGCTGGGCTGTGCGTCCATTGTACCTGGCTTCATGCTGACGGTCAGGTAGGGGGTCAGACAGACATGCAGGCAGACAGACAGACAGACACACAGGAAAGCTTACAGACTGACAGACAGGCAGACACACAGGAAAGCTTAACAGACTGACAGACAGTCACACAGTAAAGCTTAACAGGCTGACAGACAGGCAGACAGACAGACACGCAGGCAAGCTTAACAGGCTGACAGACAGACAGACAGACAGGCAGACAGCCAGACACACAGGAAAGCTTACAGACAGACAGGCAGGCAGTCAAGCAGACAGTAAGACACACAGGAAAGCGTACAGACGGACAGACAGGCAGGCAGACAAGCAGACAGTAAGACACACAGGAAAACGTACAGACTGACAGACAGGCAGGCAAACAGGCAGACAGTAAGACACACAGGAAAGCGTACAGACTGACAGACAGGGAGGCAGACGGATAGGAGGGAAGCAGGCAGACTAGACAGCATTAAAAACGTACCACCATAAAACTTGTCTTAAAAGTTTGCATGTTGTCTTTACCAGTGTTTTTTGATCATTTATGTTGATCCGAGGATGTTGAGCTTTGTATGCCAGTGTTGTTTTGTTGACTTTACAGCAACTTTGCACTGCACGTGGGTCACGTGAAAAATAATATTTCAGTCGATTGTATCGCTATGAATTTAAAAAGGTCGCTGAAAATGAACCACAAGCAACCGCAAGTAACTTGGGAACAAAACGCCAGTGTCAGATTTTGATTCAATGTTGAATTTATAGTGATTCCACCATGCAGCTTTTCTTGCTCAAAGCGTGTAATCAAAGAATTGGCGGTGTTAGACCCTGAATGGCGACAGTAGCTGTGTTTTTGTGCTAATGATAAATGTCTGTATGCGTTGTTTGGTGTCCCATCGTCATTTTGTTGATTTAACGTTTGTCCGACTTTCCACGTGCAGCACGTGAACAATCTAACACCTTCAAGTTCTGCCCTTAATAAATGCTCGAAATTTATAAAACTTCTTTCATTTGCATTTAAAGACCTTCTGTGAAACATGCCAGTGTTAATTTTTTCTGTGGTTTGAAAATTTTAACCATGCCTAGACTAACAAGTGAACAACGAAATCAAGCAATTGGAATGCTCCGCGCGGGCATGGCCATAAGACAAGTTGCCTTGCATTTCAATTGTTCACATCCCACCATTATAAGACTGAATCGAGGGTTTGCTGCAACTGGGACTACTAATGACCGCCCAAGACCAGGACAGCCGCGTGTTACGTCACGGGATCAGGATCGCCATATTGTTCTGAATCATCTAAGAAACCGATACCAGACTGCTACTGAAACAGCCTCTCAGACGTACGGTACTCGAGGACATGTGAGTTCTGATACTGTGAGACGCAGACTACGAGCTGCTGGTCTCTTAAATCGACGTCCACTAATCGGCCATATCATAACCAGACGACACGCAGAAATCAGATTGGCCTGGGCCCAACGCAATGTCCGTCGACCAAGAAATGAGTGGAGATCGACCCTATTTACTGGTGAAAGTCGTTTCAATCTTTCATTCGCGGACAGGAGAATACGCATCTGGCGACGAACTGGGGAGCGATACACACCTGCCTGTATTACGCAACACAACCACTACGGAGGTGGTAGTGTACATATCTGGGGTGGTTTTCCTTATGGTCACCGCACCCAGTTACACGTCTTCAGAAACAATGTAACTGCTGCAGTTTACGTCAATAACTTGCTACGACCAATCGCTGTGCCATTTTTTCAACAACACCAGCATCTGACGACTTTTCAACAAGATAATGCCAGGCCCCATACGGCAATCTCACGACAAACTTTCTCAGACAGCAGCCGTTTGTTGTTATGGATTGGCCAGCTAACTCACCGGACATGAATCCAATAGAGCACGCGTGGGATGAATTAGGCAGAAGAATTCGACAACATCACATTAACACTGTCTTAGATTTGGAGCGAGTTATTCTTGCTGAATGGGATGCAATACCTCAAGTTTTTTTCGACAGACTTTGCAACAGCATGCGGAGTCGCTGCCAGGCATGTGTCGATGCTCGTGGATATCATACCCGCTACTGAAGATGACTACGATTGTAAGTGTCATTTTTTGCACTACACCCTAACACCGATCTTTCTGGTTCATTTGTGTTTGAGTATTCATTTACCAAAATTTTTACTCAAATCACACCAATAAATGGTTAGACAACACAATCTTAGTCAGAGTTTGTCAAGTTTCTGCAACCACATGTCTGAATTGTTGTTTAAAGTCACTGGTACGTTTTTAATGCTGTCTAGTATATATATAAGAACTTAGACACGAAGGCAGACCGAAAGACAGACAAACAGACAGTTAGACAGACAGGCGGGCAGACAAGCAGGCAGGTAGACACACGTACATACAGAGAGACAGGCAGACAGAGACAGGCAATCAAACAGACAGTCAGTCAGACAGACAGGACAGCCAGCACGCCGGTAGGGGACAAAGTGGTCTAGAGGCAAGGTGCTCGCCTCTCATGCCAAAGGTACCGGGTTCAAATCCAGGTCGGTGCATGCATGTCGGAATTTTGGGATTTTTCTCATTATTTTCATGTCACTGATTCTTTGGTGGGTAGGATCGAGCACCTAGTCTTCTCGGATAAGGACGAAAAAATTCGGAGGGCCCGTGTGCGCGTTGCGCACGTTAAAGATATCTTGTCAGTTCGAAATCGAGAAGAGCAGGCCGAATAGGCCGCTGCCCCGGCAAAATTAAATAAGAATGTATCTGCAAACGTCAGTTTTGTTAAGGTGTAATGTAAAATATAAGCTCATGCAAAATTTCAAATAAATCCATCAGTTTTTGAGGAAATCCACCTTTGGCAACAAGAAGCAAAGAAAAAGAAACCGTAATTAAGACTGGAATCAATGGAATCATTGGTGGGACAAGGTGGTCTAGAGGCAAGGTGCTCGCCTCTCATGCCAAGGGTCCCGGGTTCTAAACCCGGGCAGTGCAGGCATGTTGGAAAGTGGATTTTTCTCATATTTTCAAGTCCCTGGTCCTATTGGGGGGGGTAGGATCGAGTAGTTCTTGGAAATTGGATTTTTCTCATATTTTCAAGTCCCTGGTCCTATTGGGGGGTAGGATCGAGTACCTAGTCTTCTCGGATAAGGACGAAAAAATTCGGAGGGCCCG